>JANHFP010002418.1:383540-395373 GCA_032468135.1 Calamaria suluensis | reverse complement strand
GTCTGTCTGTCTCTCTCTCTCTCTCTCTCTCTCTCTCTCTCTCTCTATCTATCTATCTATCTATCTATCTATCTATCATCATGTTTGAATACTCTTGCTTAGAGCACCTGTTTCTTCCATCATTAAATATCCACTCATCTATGCTGCCATCTAGAGTTCACTATCAAATATAAGGAAAGAAATGAAACCAGGAAAGCAAAAAAATTAGCAATATAATACCGTAGTTACTAAAAATGTAAATCATATTTTTGCAGAAATGAGAAAAGGTCCTGGTTCGAAAGGACATTCAGTGGTAGAAAAGAGTAATATGTTATTTTCCCTTTGCTTAGTGACAAACCTCCACAAAGCTATATGTTGTTTTATTGAGTTGATAAATTGTATCGTTATAGTAAACCACAGGTAATTGCTTCAAGGACAGTCACGTTTTGGCATATGGCATGTCTTTTGAAATTGACAGAAAATGTTTGGCTGGGTCTCAGTGAAAGTTTGAAAAAGCATGCTTAATTTTTCCTTCCTTTGGAAAATTCTACAAGTGTAAAAGAATAAGGAACTATATAAGGTAACCAACTTTGATATCCAAAATGCAGCTTGGGAAATGAACTACCTTGCCAATCTTTACAAATTTTCTAACAGTGGTAGCTAATTTCTCAGCTAACCTGAAGGAGATGGGAACTTTAATTACAAAGCCTCAGTTCAAAATTTGGACTCCCATTCGTCATTGAATTTGTTTAGCGATAAGCTGTGAACCCGGATCCCAATTTTGAACAGCAGATGTTTGATTTAACTTAATTTTTTGATTAAATATTTCTTGTTATAGGTGCAGTGGAATTACAGATTTCAGTTAGGGACAAGCAACAACCATAATAAAATGATAATCTTTAATATTATCTTCAGAAATCTACTTTAAGGGCAAAAATATGTATGTATGTATGTATGTATGTATGTATGTATGTACGTACATACATATTAAATTTATATGCCATGTTTCTCCCTTTTGCAGCAACTCTGGGTGGTTACAAAGGAATAAAAATATTTTAAAAAGATAATGCAAAAAAATAAAAATTTAGAAAGATTTAATAAAGACTAAAAGCCAAAGGACAGGCCACACAGGGAGAGAGATCCTCTCTCTACCCCTAAATCACCACCCCTATTATGGCTCCAGGTGTTGTGTATATAGTTATGTTGTTGCAAGCCAGTGCAGGAAAGTGCACCATTTACTTTGGCGGGAAATAAAGGCGGGAATATGTGGAGGGTAGCAGGGGAAGCCTGGTGCTACAATGTTGCAATGTTCTGTTTAGGCGCGAAAGCTGTCTGTATAAATAGAGCGGCTCTGTTAAAGCCGCAGTTCTTCTTCTGTGAGTTTTGCGTGTGTTACAATATAGCTAGAATAAACCTGTTTGTGAGTAATACTTATAGTGGCTTCTTCCTACAATCTAACACCAGGGCAGCTGGCAGGACAAGTTTTAAGAAGTATGGGGGCTCACCTCACCTCCATGATAAGAATATTCCAGAGAGCAGGGAATACAAGAGAAGAGGCTTTTCTTCTAGATCCTGCCAGCTGAAATTCTTTGGTAGACCTCTTCCATTGGAGCGAATGGAACAAGTCAATCCCATTGGGGTGAGACAACTCCTTAGATACTCTGGATGCATGCCTTGAAGGCTTCCCCATGTTTCCCAAAGCCCCACACACTCTCCAAAATAGTAGCATTTGTCTATCCACATTTCCTTCCTTTTTGTTTTTCTTGTCTTCTTTCATGCTGTATTTTGGAGGCTAGATGTTTAAAAATAAATCTTAAGAACATAAGGACAAAAAGGTCAAAGGTTTACTATTTCTCATTATCCAGTGTAAAAGTCCTACCACCTTTCTTTCAAATGGAGAAATCTGCTCACGTTTCCAGCTTTGTTTTTTTTTCACTATAAAATAGAGTATTCTGCATGTACTGTACCTTTACTGCTTTTATCTTTATTTTGCATGTACCTTTATTTTTTGGATGGTGGCACTACATTCTGTCCACCTCAGTTGTCAGAGAACATTCAGATGACCAACCATCAATTGTCTCTGACATTCAGTGATTTCCTTTGCCTGGTTGCACTTGATAATAAATGGGTCCTGCAGCAGACTTTTCTTTTTTTTAAAAAAAAAGAGCTTTCTATAAAAAGACAAGAAGAGAACATACCAGCATTTACTTCTTCTATCCATAATCCTCATACTTGTTTATTATCATCTCAGCATAAGCATTAGCTGCTTTGCACTGAAGGAAGACAAGCAGTGTGGTTGAATAAGTATCTACACAAATATCTGGGAGATACTACAAAAAAAAAATAAATCACCAGGAATCGAGAAGAACCAAGAAATGTTTAAATATTTGAATAATGTTGGGCATGACTGGTTTTTGAAGAGAAAAAAATGCATGATGTGAAATCAGGGAAGAATTATACATACAAATATTGGACCATATAGTGCTATCAGGCTCAAGCCCAAAGATAACACTGTGAAATTCAACTATTTTTTTTTGTTTACATGTAACGGAGACAGAAACCTTCTAATTTAAGAGATGTATTATGTGAGGCTGAACCTCTCTCTATCTCCCCAATCCAGTTCAGGATTGCACAGTCCCTTATTTGGGGCCTCTCTCTGGCATGTACGATTCTGGTGCTCTTGCTTAAATTACTTCCCTACCAATCAGTGGTGGGTTCTAATAACATTTATCACCGGTTCTTTAGTTTGATGGGTGACGCGCTGTAGAGCACCTACAGTGTGCGCACAGGGGAAAGATTCTGGGTCCCTCCACCACCACCCTCTCCCTACCATGCCGATCTGTAACTGTCAGTGAGTGAGGTGTCACAAAAAGGGACCCAAAAGTCTCCCTTCAGGAAGTGGCGGACAGCCTCAGAAGCACGGTGGCAAAAGCATCAAGAGAGCCCTGATGGAATTGGTCCAGCCATGCAGAAGACCTCTGTGTTTATCAATTGCAAAATAATTATATCTACTAAGTTGAAAACAGTTTATGTGGACAGGCCAAGACAGCTGTAAAAAGAAATTAATTAAAAGGGCACTTCCCAAATTGCTTTGGATGTCACCTAAATAGCCCCTTTACTCATCCTATTATAAGCAGCACCTGGCTATTAACAATTTAACATGGTCATTTCTTTCTACTACATAATATCCTCGTCTCTTTTGTTTATCTGCAATGTCTTCAGGGCAACCTTTCTACAATCAGGTGTTTGTTTTTTTCAAAGTTCAAAGCAGTACAGCTTCATCGGGTTTCTTAAAAAAGGAAACAAGTGTAAATGCAGGGAGCGTTACAATTTCCAAAAGGAGGAAAGTCACTTGAATTATCTGCAATTCTGCAAGTGCTTTCAAAAGCTACAGGGAAGCCATGAAGTGATTGAACTAGGGATTCAATAAATAAGCTTCGGATCTGTATATTACGATGGGCAGGAAATACTGTAATTGGTTTAAGTAAACGTGGCATTAATAAAAACAAAAGAAAATGACCTGAGGGAGCAAATTACAAAACAAAAAGAAAAACAAGAAAAAATTACCCACAGGCACACTGCCCCCAATTTCAATTCATTTTGTTCCATATATTTGCAAGCCTCGATTTGTTCTCAAAACTATCATTTCTGGTTCTTGCCCTGTCCTCATTTTACGCAAAACTTTAATTTAGGGGGGAGAGTCTCTTATTTTTACAAGAATATTACAATGTGAAAAACAAGTTTGAATTAATAAGTAGCTGAAATGAACATAAGTCCCTTGATATCCCAGATCGCTTAGCTCACAGCATGTGTTCCAGATAGAAAGTTGGAAATATACATTTTCAAGTTAATTCTTCATATAACAGCAGTTTTTCTTCCTCTTTCTAAACCACTCTGATACAGCTTTACAAGAAAACAGAACAGAACAAACCCAATGTTTATCTGAAAACATGCAAGAAGGTTTGATTTTTTAAAAAAACGCAAAAATAAAACAATGACCTAAAAGTTTACAATTTTTCAGTTCCATGGACCATGTATTATGCTTTCTATCCCTTTTCTACAAGAAAAGTAAAGAAAAACACAGGGAAGTGTTGCATACAAAACAGTTGTGTTCAGTATGTATGCAGTATCTATCCACAGTATCCATCAAGAGTACATTGCATTAAATGTTTAGATGCTAAGCTAAATTATCTACTGTAGTATCATTACGATGTTATTTTCTCATGCTTGTCATTTAACAGTATTTTCACTGTTTCCAAAGGCCTCATTTTATTGGGAACTATTCATATATTAATACTAAGGTCTTTTCTGCCATCCAAGTCCCCATTTCGGCAAGTGTGTTTGTTTATATATCAGCCATTAATACAATTGAGTGTGTACAGAAATATTTCACAAGAATAGTCCTTTATTTCTCTGCTCGCAACAGAATGCCTTAGAAAATTGTGGGCTTAGAAAATTTAGAACTATGCCGCCTTCAGTATAACCTAAGCATAGCTCATAAAATCATCTGCTACAGTGTCCTACCTCTCAATGACTATTTCAGCTTCAACCACAACAATACACGAGCACACAATAGATACAAACTTAAAGTGAACCACTCCAAACTCGATTGCAGAAAATATGATTTCAGCAACAGAGTAGTCAATGCCCGGAATGCACTACCTGACTCTGTGGTCCCATCCCAAAACCCCAAAAAATTTAAGCTAAAATCTGGCTACTGTTGATCTCACCCCATTCCTTAGAGGTCTGTAAGGGGCATGCATAACAGTACCAGCGTGCCTACTATCCTGTCCTAATGTTCCCTTTAGTTGCATTCATTTTATGTATTCAATTCATGCTTATACTTATATATATTATCTAACATGTACTCAACAAATAAAATAAAAATAAATAAAATTATATCCCGCCTCTATTTTCACAAATACCTCAAGATGGCAACCATATCCAACACACTTTCCTCCTCCTAGTTTCCCCCACAACAACCCTTTGAGACCAGGGCTTAATTTAATAAAGAATATTTAAAAATAAAAATAAAAAAGAGATGGGTTGAGTGAGAGAAAATGAATGGCCAAGGTCAGCCAGTTGTCTTTCATGGGTAAAACGGGACTAGAATTTAGGGACTCTCACTTTGTAGTTTGGGGCCTTAATCCCTAAACCAATTGCCTCAGTTTTTAAAAATTCTGATACTTAGTAAAGCACTTCATACCTACCTCCTACACAGCAACTATCTCCCCATTGCTCCATAGAAGGTAGCGATCCAAAATCCAGACACACCTCCTCTAATTCATGCCAAAGACTCAATTCACACTGTCCTGTTAGTTGTTGAATTAACCACAATTGACTTCATTCATAACATATGCAATTACTGATTGTGGTTTACTATGCACAACAGCTGCTTTCAAATAATAACTAAGCTAAAGCCAAACAAACAATTGTCTTGATATAGGGTTGAAATGTAAAAATTAAAAACATTTATCCCGCTTTTCATCTGAGTTCAGTAATACTGCTTTCTGTTATATTTAACTATGACACGGAGCCGACATTCCAATGCAACACGTTTATTAACTTCAGAACTGGAAAAGCGAACACAACATGGCGCCTACATTGACAGCTCGACTTATATATCGAGCTGTCAACTGACACTAGCCAATCAGAAACTCCAATTCTCCTGCCGCCAAGCTGAACCAATAAGCAATACTTAACACTTTCAAGGGGTATGAAAGTAAAGGCAAAAAGCATAAACCATGATGAATAAAACCAGAAGCAACGTTTCTCCTCCAGTTTATAGTTGTTTTGCATACTGCAAATCTTTTCATTTCTTTACTATTCTTCCTCCAGAAAAGCCTGCAGCAATTTATCCACCAATTATTGCCTTAATAAGCACAACAATAGCCTTTCACCCTAGTTCAAACTTATTCAAAGGCTGGAACGGAATTTCATTTTGAAGAGAATTATGAAATTCAGCCAGGGCAGGAAAAGAATCCAGTTTCATTCTGGAGTTTTTGAGTGTGATCCATGCAATTCAGCATTCTCAATCATCTATCTCAGTAACTGTAACAAATAGCAGGATATTAACAAACTGGTGAGCTAAGAGAAAATGTTATGACTGTGTGGACATAAAGGCAGTTCCTGAGGCAGATGGCATATGGTGCTTCTCTAAAGTCCCAGCCAACTGCATCACCACAATAGGCTCCCAGGATTGCGGTACTGGTATTCTGTTTCATTCAATAACAGACAAGCAGGCCTTTGATAGAAAAAGGACAGGAAGAAAATGATCCATCATTGTGGGTTACGGTGTCTCAGAATTGGAGTAGAGAAATGGGCAGCTTACCCAACGGTTAGAAACCAAAGGGGTGAGATGGGACATAATGAACCAAAATACAGGTGGTCCTTGACTTACAACAGATCATTTAGTGACTGTTCAAAGTTACAACGGCGATGAAAAAAGTGACTTATGACCATTTGTCACAGTTACGGCCTTTGAAGCATCCCCCATGATCAGGTGATCAAAATTCCAGATGCTTGGCAACTGGTTCATAGTTATGACCGTTGCTGTGTCCCGAGGTCATGTGATCCCCTTTGGCAACCCTTTGACGAGCAAAGTCAATAGGGAATCCAGACTCAATGAACAACCAGGTTACTCACTTATCAACTGCAATGGTTCACTTAACAACTGTGATAAGAAGGGTTATAAAATGGAGCCATTCTCCCTTAACAAATGTCTTGCACCACAGCAGAACCTTTGGACTCAGTTGTGGTCGTAAGTTGAGGACTAGCTGTGTCTGGTGGGGAATTCATTCCCTTGAAAAAAGGTGTATTTGTGATCTGGCAGTGCAACTAGATTCATAGCTCAGAATAGAGTAAAAGTTTGAACCTTTACAAATATTGACGTCTGGGGTCGCGGTATGATCAATCATGCCACAAAAAATGATGTAAGTCAGTGATGGCGAACCTATGGCCGTATTGGTGGGCAGGCGAGCACAGCTCCGACACTCATGCGCACGCTGGCCAGCTGATTTTCAGGCCTTCTGGGCCTGCTGGAAGTCGGGAAACAGGTTGTTTCTGGCCTCTGGAGGGCCTACAGGGGGTGGGGAAGGCCAATTTTTCACTCTCCACTGGCTCCAGAACCTATCTAGTAGTCTGGGGAGGGCAAAAATGGCCTTTCCTACCTCCCAGAGGCTATCTGGAGGCCAGAAATGGCCCGTTTACCAACTTCTGGTCCCTCAGCATGGGGTGGGGTGGGGCGTATAGAATTATGGATGTGGGAACACAGGTGACACCCCCACCCCCACCGCACTCCCCCTGCTTTTGGCACGGATGGCAAAAAGGTGTAAGTAATTGTTTGCAGGTGAAAATATTTTTGCCCAAACATTTCCTTTTAAAGAGTTACAGCCATTTTGAATAACAAGCATGTTATTTGCTTGCTTACAGCTGCCAAAGATTTAGGTGATGGCCAGAGGCTCAAGGAAAGATACTTGGCATACTTACATATAAAAAGCAGCCTGTCATATTTCTCGCTAAAAAAAATGAGATCTGCACTAAATAATAGGGTCTCAATTAAAAAGAACACCCCTTGAAGCAACGCTTAGATGCCATATGTTTCTTTGTGGTTGGTAATCTAATCTAGGATATACACATGAATGCATGTCAAAGCCACTGAATGATGTATTTTGAGAGATGGGATTAAAGGATTGTGTTAATACTGTTGACAGTGATCAAAATAAACTGGGCTGATCTCTTTTCAAATGATTCAGTGTTTATGGGTTCCCTCCCCCACACACCCCTTGTTCTGAAAAGGATTATCTATACCCTGAAAAAAAGCCAAGTCTTAAAATGCACTCACAGAAAGTCCTCAAATTACGACAAGTCAGTGACTATTCAAAGTTAAGACCTACCTTCTCTTCTTCACCCCTTTTCACCAATGGTTTGAACTTAGACCTGTCGGGAAAAAAAGTAGAAGACTAAATCCGAAGCATAAAAGAAACCTTAAAGCCCAAACTTAGTAGAGGCAGTCCTCAACTTAAGACCACAATGGAGTCCAAAATTCCTGTTGTTTAGCAAGACATTTGTTAAGTTTTGCCCCCGTTTTACGGCATTTCTTGCCACGATGGTTAAGTGAACCACTGGATGTTAGTGTTGCATTCACTACCTGGTTGGTTGGTTTCTTTAAGTATTTGCAGCAAGATGACTGTAACCAGTGATTATCACAATTGCATGGTAACAGGAGTGTATATAAGGAAATGGAAAGCCAGTTGAACTTCCCTTGCCTTGCAGACATTCCTTTACCGACACTCTTGTTATATTGCTGAGTATTACTGTTTATGTATGTTAGGTTATATTGCTAACTGGTATTCATTGTTATTGGGTTGGGTAATGTATATCTGAGATGTATTGCATTACTGATGAGAACTTGAAGTAGAATATATAGTTAACCATAGTCTGTTGTACATATAAATTGTAAATATATACAGTATCTTTTATATATCTGTGTTACTCCTGACTGTGTGCTCATATCTTGTGCTCTCAACTTCCCTACACACGGTTCTCTTAACCAGGAATTGTTTGCAAAAACTCAACAGAGACAAATTATATAATTCCCAGATGTTCTAGCCAATACAGCTAATGATCATTCTAGATGGAAAATGCATTTTGTTTAAATATATTTAGGGGAAACAAGTGACAAGACACTTGGATTACAATAGACCCCACTTCTTGTCCTGAATCCATTCTATAGACACCCAACCATTAAAGGAAGCCCAGTAGATATCTTCTACTAGAAGCAATGACTTTATCCTTTGACACTCCTAAATTACTTTAACCTCCCCCCCCCTTTTTTTTTGATACAGTTTATGCCAGGGATGAAATCCAGCAGGTTCTGGAGAACAGGTAGTGGAAATTTAGAGCAGTTTGGAGAACTGGCAATACCATCTCTGGCTGGTCCCAGAGTGGGGAGGGAATGGGGAGTTTGCAGTATCCTTCCCCCAGGAGTGAGGAGGGAATGGAGATTTTGCAGTATCCTTCCCCTGCCACACCCACCAAGCCACACCACGCCCACCAAGCCACACCACGCCCACAAAGCCACAGTAGCAAAAAAAATTGGATTTCACCACTGGCTTAAGCCCCCATGATATTCCAAGCACTTGATCAGTTAAATGTTACATGCTGTTTAACTTACTGTGCCAATGTTGGAAAGTGTGAATGTTCCCCCTGTGAGGTCATTTGTTCCCAGCTGGTTAGCCGAGCCCAATTTTTGAAGGCGATTTAATTCTGAAGCAACCTCAAACACACTACAAGCCTGGACGTTTTTCACATTAGGGACGAGCAAGCCTTGTCCTGTGTCCATGGCAACTCCAATGTTGTGAGAAACCTAGAAACGCATAGAAATGTATTGCATTGGTTTGTATAGAAGTAGCTCTCTTCATTCTTGGCAAAAGAAAGTATTTCTCATTCAATTAATCTTCCATTATTCTTTTGCAAGTTACAAAACCTGCACCTAATGTACTACACCTAATATTCCATTCCATTCCATCCCATTCCATTCCATTCTTCATGATGGGTCGTAAAACAGGTCATCAGAAAAAAAACTTTTTTTACATTGGTCATTAAGTGAATGCTGTGGTTGTTAAACGAACCAGTTGTTTGTTATGGGTATGGTATTGCTGAAAATGCCAACTTACAGCAAATGTAATTGTAAAATGACTATAAAAGGTAAAGATAAAGGTATCCCTCGCACATATGTGCCAGTCGTTTCCGACTCTAGGGGCCGGTGCTCATCTCCATTTGAAAGTCGAAGAGCCAGCGCTGTCTGAAAATGTCTCCATGGTCATGTGGCCGTCATGACTAAATGCCAAAAGCACATGGAGCGCTGTTACCTTTCCACCGAAGGTGGTCCCTATTTTTTCTATTGCATTTTTATGTGCTTTCGAAACTGCTAGGTTGGCAGAAGCTGGGACAAGTAACGGGAGCTCACCCCGTTACATGGTACTAGGGATTCGAACCGCTGAACTGCCAATCTTCCGAGCGACAAACTCAGCTGCCTTATCACACTGAGCCACCGTGTTTCCTTATAAAATGACTATGTTGTTGTTAGTTGCGAAGTCATGTCCGACCCATCATGACCCCATGGACAATGTTCCTCCAGGCATTCCTGTCCTCCACCATTTTGTGGAGTCCACCCATGCTCACGCCTACTGCTTCAGTGACTCCATCTGACTATAGCGCCCTGCAAACAGCTGTAAATGAGACTATATTGCGCCTGCCTGAACTCGTCATGTGACCATGGGGATGCGCAACCATCCAAACTTCAAATCCAGGTCATAAGTAACCCCAAGAGAGATCCGACGTAACTTTGAATGATTGCTAAGTGACCGTTCCTAAATCAAGGACCATCTGTGTGAGGCAATCCAGATTTTAATTTTAAAAAAGTGATTTGGAAAATATTAGCACGTAGCACATGTCAGCAACTCCATCAAGAAGCATTTCCACCAATCCCTTGTAGGAGGAATTATTTTAGTCAAATTTCCCCCCCTCTTGAACCAGGGGCTCCAAGCGACTTTCAAATGCCCCCCATGGGGGCTACATTCCTCAAAATAAGGCCAGAAAAATTCAGTGGTGGATTCCTGCAAAATTAAAGTCAGAGAACTGTTCTAATATTGAATCCACGCAGTGCCACATCTGTTTCTAAGAATCCTGCAGGAAGGATAAACTTTTGATAGGTATTAAAATAGAGACATAATGCTAGCAAGGAGGCTGCAGAAAAAAGACCTGAAATCTTTCAGTGTTTTACTTTCTAACTGCAGGATACATTTAAATGCACCTTTACTGAAAATTAAAGCTGGACCAATTGAGGTTGCATTAAGAAACTTCTTTTTAAATCATATACAAACCTTGTATGTGATGTTTTGGCAGTTTTCATCCACGGAAGCATTAAGAACGGGATAGTGTAATAAGCCTAGAGAAGCAGCCTGTCAAACATATAAACAGAACGCATTACACATAATTTACACAATTTTGAAGTCTGTATGTGTATGAGACAGAAGGGGGGGGAGGAAGAAATAGAGAAAAGCAAAGGTACGACATTAGCTCCTTGATTGCTAACTTTTAGTAGAAGGTTATTTTCCAGGTGGACCTACCATGGAAATGTTGCAGATGATATAAGTTCTCGTAAACGTACGTTCTAGTTTACAGCAAACAGGGTTTCTTTTGTCCTTCTAGGTTAGTAGCTTGGGAGAATTTGTGTTTTTGAATTACTCGACTCTTGGTAATTTACACACACAAGTCCATGTAGTTTTCTCGGCAACCTTTTCATAAAAGATATAACACTGCCTCCTTCTGAGAGAGAGCAACTATCACAAAACTCTCAGCTGATTTTAGGCCTAATGAAGAACTAGAAATCACGTTCGCCCACTTCCTAATCCAATATTTTTAATCACTATACTAAACTGGCTGTCAGAAATTTTGATTAGTTTTATGTTTAATGTTGTGGTTATTAGGCTGCTTCATATGAAACCGACAATCACAAAGGCCCTCTTATTTTTCTAGGTTGGGATCAGGGGTGAAATGTTCCCGGTTCAGACTGGTTCAGTCGATCTGGTAGCGATGGCGGTGGATGGTTCGGAGAACTCGTAGCAAAAATCCCTGCCCTTGCCGCCTCTACACGATGGTCGGAGGCTTTCTTTTAATTTTAAAGGCATTTGTTTCTACCTAACTATTTGCTGGATTAGGTAAAAAAAATCCTTTAAAATGTAAAGAGAGCCTCCAAGGATCACAGCAGCCACGATCTTGAGAGGCTTCCCCTCCATTTTAAAGGCATTTAAAAAAGGCATTCATTACAATTAAAAAAAAATTTAAAAAC
>JANHFP010002418.1:279608-290107 GCA_032468135.1 Calamaria suluensis | reverse complement strand
AAAGGCAGCAGTGGATTGCCTCAGGCCTTGCTTCTCTCCCTCTCCGATCCCTTGGCCGGCCGTGTATTTCAGATCAGTGCCTCAGATCTCCACAATAGAAGAAGGTGCATGAGGCAAGACAAGTCCACAGTTCACAAGGCACAATCCAAAGTTCTTTAGGACCTTAGGGATAAAAAAAAATGCAAGGTCT
The DNA here is from genome assembly GCA_032468135.1 of Calamaria suluensis. Lineage (NCBI taxonomy): Eukaryota > Metazoa > Chordata > Lepidosauria > Squamata > Calamariidae > Calamaria > Calamaria suluensis. The sequence continues at coordinate 289,917 of JANHFP010002418.1, read as the reverse complement.
TTGTTAGGATTCAACAATTTCTGGACAAGTCTTCTGTGAATTGTTATGTGTCTCTTTGTCTGTCAGTCAATCACCTTGCCTTCAGTTCCGTTTAATTTTGAATGCGGCAAAGCTTATTAGTTTCTTAATTGATCCTATCTGCTCATTCAGTGACATCCTGCTAACACCAGGCCCCTACCAGAGACCGCCAATTGCTTCTTTTAGCTCCAGTTCCAGATCCTAATTTTGTTGTGTAACAGACTCAGAAAATGGCAGCAAAGATTTAAGGTGACAGAAAACTAATTCCTGTGTGAAGAGATGAATAAAGCTAGATATTTAATCTGGGAAAAGCCAATGGAAGATAGAACAGCAATTTTCGAGCACTTGAACAAGAATCAGTCAGAACAAATCCACGCCTTGTTTTTATCATCCTGGATTGTGTAGACAGTAATCAGAAAATACAGAAACTTGGGGTGTGTGTGGAATTTAACAGTGGAACCAATTACTAAGAGGTGGTATACTCTATTGGATTTGTTAAAGCAGAGGCTGAACAACCATCCAATTGGGAACACTTTAATTTCCCACATTGGGTGGAGAAATCAGTCTTAATGACATGAAAATGCCCCTTTCTGTTTCTGTAATTCTGTAATTTATAGCTTTATAGATAGAAGTGATATTGCCTTCTATATTCCTCATCCGGATCTGAATTCTGTCCTTCTAAGCAATTGCCTGCTTAATGGAGAGTGTTGCATTCTTAGACAGAACAGAGTAGCAATCTCTTAATGCACAATAGAATCGGTACAGATGCTTTACCCATTTGAAATTTCATTATTTTCCCTAGAAATTGAACTTACTAACATCTCAAAACCACTCTGGAAGTTCTGGTAGAAGCTTCATTCCAGTTAGGGATCAAATTAGAACTGTCAGATTTGATAGATGGTATATAGGCTTTAAAATGGAGATGAGCACCGTCCCCTAGAGTCGGAAATGACTAGCACATATGTGTGAGGGAAACCTTTACCTTTACCTTTATATAGGCTAATCAAACATTGGCTGTTGCTGTATGTGGCAATGGAACAGAAGTGGGAAATGATAGATGTAGGTATGGAAGACATGTAAGATTAAACTACAGTAGTCCTCTATTCATAATCACAATTTGGACTGGAGCCTTGATCACTATACCCAAGAAGGTCCAAACCTTCTCTCCACTAGGGAGATTGATCATGAGAATGATGATACTTGCTACTGTTCTGTTTTTTGGGTTTTTTTTCTTTTTTGCTGATTTAAGGTCCATTCCTCTAGCACAATAAGGGATTGGTGAATGAACCTAAAATCTGGTGAAAAACTGAGCAATTCCATCATTCTAAAAGGCTAGCACTTTCACCAGATTTGAGGTCTGCTCCTCAAGGAGAGGAGGAGAGATCCTTCAGCACACTCAACAGGCCTCAAATCCAATATCAAATCACCACTGACTTTCTGGAGAAGCTGACGGAGAAAATTGCAAAAGGAAATCACATGATGTCAACTTTGGAAGACCAGAAGCTTTCAAGCTGCCATCTTCTCATGTGTGGGAAAATAGGAGGGGAGATTTGGTAGATGATTTGTACTTAGACACAATAGAATTCTTTCCATCAAACAAGAGGCATCTGGAGAAGGAATGGTTGGAGTGCTGTCTCGAGAAGGAACAAATGGTGATTGGAGCATGTGGTTGACTGATGGGTAAGGGGATGGTTTTGGGTGGTTTGATTTACTGAGGGAAAACCAAAACTATCAGATTCAGGTTTTCCCAATTTGTGCCAGTATACCTGCTCTAATAAATGGAACTTTAAGATGATGTTTGCCTTGGAGATTTTAATTGAAGGAAGAGGTTTTCTGGAACGTTGACACATGATTTGCAAGGCATGTGGAAACAGGTCATAAATGTGAACAGTCTTCCAAGTGCTTAAAATGCAACCATGTGATTGGGAAGGGGCCACACAATGTTTCACCATAACCATAAAACACTTGTTTCTGGAGTTTGTTGTAACTGCAGCCCTTAAATGACCAGTCTTGAGTCAAGGTCTAGCGCTACCATAGCTCCAGGAGGGGCCTGCAAAATCTAACTATGTTGATCTGGACAGCAATAGTTCCATCAAACAAATTGAATTGAGGACAATGATATAGAGCACTGATGGCGAACCTATGGCATGAGTGCCACAGGTGGCACGAGGAGCCATATTGGTGGGCATAACAGCACACCTCCGGCGTGCATGTGTGTGCCAGCCAGCTGGTTTTTGGGCTGTTTCTCACCTCCGGAGGGCCTCCAATGGTGTGGAAAAGGCCTGTTTCTTGCTCTCCGCTGCCTCCAGGGGTTCTCTAGGGTGAAAATGGGCCTTCACACCCCTGTGCAGGTGGGAATGCGTGCATTCGCAAAGGGGCAGGACACATAGAATTATGGGTGTGGGCACGCAGGCTACCTCAGCTCCCCACTCCCCCCATTTTTGGCACGCGATGGCAAAAAGGTTAGCCATCACTGATACAGAGAAAGCTTACACTCAATCTGAAGTGTCTTCTTTTTTGCCATGAGCAATGTTATTTTTTTTCCCAAAAAAATGTTTTATTGGTTTATAATTTTTTCAAAAGGGTAGGGTAAATGGGATACATAAATTTTTATATAAACAGCGAAGCGAGTATGAGATCTTACTTATACAAAATAATATAAAAAATATTTTCCTCAATACAAAACATAATATATGTTGTTTTTCTTTGGCAAAAATCATTTCAAGAGTTCTCTTTCAAAAAATTGTGGACTTGCAAGAAGAAATTAAAAATGATTTTGCTACTTTTAGGGCCGATGTAACAGGGGTGCAAAAGACAGAGGAAGAAAATAAGAAAAGGGTTGAGGGGTGAATGAAGGATGTACAGAATTGTAAAAGAGATATGGAGTGTACAATTTTAAAATACAGGGACAGAGAGATTAATATTATTAAGCAGATCCCAAGAAAGATACATAATATAAGACAAAAATATTTTTTTCTATCTAATAAATTGTATCTGAAAGGGATTATGTTTAGATGGATGATGCCAGAGGGTTTATTGATCTTCTGGGAAGGGGGAAGAATAAGAATCAACACAGTAGGAGAGGCGGAGGCCTTCCATAAAGAACATAAAAATGTCCTAGAAGAAATAGAACAAGGTGCAGTAGGGGGTGGTGAAGAAACCGGAACATCTTTGGGGGCTGGGGGTGGAGGAGCAGCGTTGTGGAATCTAAGATCATAGAATAAGAAATAAAGATACCTTATAGAAATATGGAAACCCAGGTTTCAGGTGCGTAGAGGTTAAGATGCAAATATATATATTCTTTATCAAGTTATACCTTTGAAAGAGAGCAATGTTATTTTATAGCCATTCTTATGGCGTGGTGATAATCCAGAGATCATCATTCTGTCTCAGAAACACAAATAGGCAGGAAATATATATTGAAAAGAAACAGTCAGATTAGCGGAGAAGTTATCTAAGCAGCAGAAGACTGGATCAGACATATTTTTAAAAAAAGAAGAGAACACTAATTTGGAAAAGTGGCATCCTCCACTACTCTCCAAGAACATTTGTAATAGTATAAGGATGTGTATTCTGTGCCCGAAATGTTTGTGTGTGAGCAAAGATTCTAACATTTTAGCTCTAAGTGTAGCAGCCATTGCAGACAGCTGGTTTTCAGCCCCCTTCCCCTCCCCTCCATCTGTCAAGCAACAGAGTGATTTACTTCCAGGTAATTACAGGAAAAGAGTTTTATGACTGGAGGCAATTGTCATAATTCTGCTTAGAAATTAACTCTCCTTTCAAGCTGAAACATAATTTAGAGACGGGAGACAATTGAGACAGCGAGTTTATTTTTGGCATAGGTGACAATCTCAATTGCTCATTCAATTATTTAGAGCAACTATTTAAATCTAAATGACTGCCAATTTGGTGAAGTGGTTAAAATCCCTGGACTAAAAGCTGGGTGACTGTGAGTTTTAGTCATGCCTTAGGCGTGAAAGCCAACCGAGTGACTCCGGTCCAGTCCTAGAAAGAAAATAATGGCAAGGTAAAGAAAAAAAAGGTAAAAAATAAAATAAAAAATAAAATTTTATCTTTAATAACTTTTAAACAACTGTATTTAACCATTAAGTAATAGATTTAATCCTTTTTAAATTTAAATTATTATTGTTGTTTTAAATAGAAATGGAATATGGTTGTTCATCGCCCCGAGTCCGTAAGGAGAGGGGCGGTATATAAATAAATAAAATAAATAAAATAAAATCTTTGAAAATGACCTCCCTAGGATTGAAAGTATGGATTTGACATAACTCACTGCTGTTAAGCACAAATTTTCCCTGAATAATCAGGGAAACCAAAGTCTCTGGTTCTTGCATGCTGCATCAGCTGTCAGAAGTGCCCTTCAAATGTTCTTCTACTGTTCACATGGGGGAAACAGAGCTAGTCTTTCAGGACAATTAAACATTTCCTAGACATTTTAAAAATTAGTAGAGAAATGAGTGGAAAAGCATTTCTCCCAGTCATACTGGAACTCATCTTTTAAAATCATCATATTCTAGTAAGTTTCAAAGATAAACTTCTGTGGAAACTGCCAAATCAGAACCAATTAGAAAAAATTACTCTGAATATGAATGTTGATTCTATAGATAGGACATGCTGTTTTTTAATATTCATTTGGATTATTCATCACCAGCAGCCTCTATATTTCAGGAACAAGTCTCAGCTATGCGGATTTGTTCTTTGGTTAATTGCCTGGATTCTGTATTTGTTTATCCTCCCCACAGTACAACATTGCTTGTAAAATATCCTCCCTCAAACACCCAATTTGTTCATGTCCTAAACAGCAGAGACAAATATCTACTAATATTGAAGACTGCACAGATTTGTTAAAATTGAGTAAAAGCTTATCCCAAGCTTTTCACTTTTTAGGGTGTATTTTTATTATTGCATTTAGTATTATTTCAAATTATATGCATTGAATACAACAGTGCTTATAAATAAACAGGAGGCAAAACAATATTAATATAGATTTAAATTGCTTTGTTATTGTTGCTCTGAATGTTTATATAAAAATATTTAGAATTTTCAGCAGAAGGGTTTAAATTTAAAAAAGAGATACAGAATGTCAGTAAAATTGGACTGTGTGGTATTACAGTTTGCAGTAGACAAGCAAGATGCTACTCCCAAGATATTACATTTGGCCTTGGCCTAGTTTATCTGAAGTGAAAGGGTTTCCTATAGGAGGAATAGGAAAAATCTGTACCAGAACCCTTAAATAACCTGGATGAAGATTAGATGCCAAAGAGGATAGGCAGCTTACTCACACAGTACAAGACCAATGACTGAACTATCTTATCTGCCTTTTCACTGGGGATCATTTTCAAGGCAAACATAGTTCTCATACTATTATTCCTGGCTTTCTTCAACACAAAGATAAAATTAAAGTTCTACTATTTCATTTGAGTGCAACATGCTTTGCTGCTTCACAATGAGCTCATTTGTTTCAATTAACATGATTATCATAAAAGGAAGATTAAGAACATGAGCTATTTATATGAAAAGTTATTCATAATTCCATTTCACTTCATTCAGTCAACAAAGAGGCATCAGTCTGTAGCACATTTATTTTATAGCATAATGAAGTACTAATTACAGTACAGAGTAATGCTAGATTGTATTTATTATAAATACAAAGCCAACATGATATGTACAATTACATATTTAAATTAATAGCACTGTATATTAATAAAGACCTATCTGAATGTTGTTAACACAAAATACTACCTTCTTTCACCAAGTTCTACAATTTTGATCATTCATGTAAAAACATCCCCTAAAGAAAAAAATTATTTCTCAAAATAACTCCTCTTAATTTTAAAAGGTAGGTAAAACACAAGAAAACAAATGCCAAAGTTGTGTAAAACAAGAATGAGCCTGCAGGCCCCACGGTCCTGATGTTATAATTTAGCAATAAAACGTCATCAAAATTCAGCAGTAATTTTGCCACCTTATGTTGATGGGACAATCTTCCCACTCTCAACTCCACCCTTCAAATCTCTCTTGCAACTGTCAAAACGGCTGGGGGCAGAGGAGGATAAATGTTGGGACTGAGTATGGAAGCCCGTGGGAGGCAGATCATGTCCATCCCCTCCCAAGTAATAATTGAGGCAATACTGTTGTGGTTGGGAGAAGCTTAAAAATGCAAATGGGAACTGCTTCTTTCCAGAGCCTTCTTGCTCTGACTCTTAAAATGTTGAAAAAGCAGGGATGCTAACTTTTGCAGTATCTATTTAGAGACTGAAGTATCAGCAACTTCTCATTTAGAAATGCACACGGCCATTGATACTTACTGCGTATGCACCTATTAAAAACGCTGCATTTGCTCTTTTCCGTTGGTCAAAGGTGGTATAATACACAATTTTCTTTCTTGACAGACTGAAAGACTGTTTAAGATACAAATAAATAAAAAGATTAGGAGAGACCACAAAATTATGCCAAATATTTCAGCTCAGTGACTCATCAGTTTAAGAGACTTCTGGAATGTCCTTTAAAACAGATTATATCCTTATCAAATTTAAACCAGAGTATAAAGTACTCCCTAACCCCTTCCCCAACAGGGACGCAGTAGTTTAGAGGGTTAGACAGCTGAGCTTGTCAATCAGAAGGTCGGCAGTTCAATGGTCCAAATTTTTAGTGCCGCATAACGGAATGAGCTCCCATTACTTGTCCCAGCTTCTGCCAACCTAGCAGATTCAAAAGCACGTAAAAAATGCAAGTAGAAAAAATAGGAACCACCTTTGATGGGAAGGTAACAGCGTTCCATGCGCCTTTGGTGTTTAGTCATGACCACGGAGACGTCTTCGGACAGCGCTGGCTCTTTGGCTTTGAAACAGAGATGAGCACCACTCCCTAGAGTTGGAAATGACTAGCACTTATGTGTGAGGGAAATCTTTACCATTAACCCCTTCCCCAGTGGTGGGCTGCTCCCGGTTCGGTCCGGTTCTATAGAACCGGTAGTAAAACTGGCGGGAGGCTCTGCCCCCACGTCCCGACATTATTGTGGGTGATCTGCACATGTGCACTCCTGTTGCAACCGGTAGTAAAGGTAAGTGGAACCCAGCACTGCCCTTCCCCCATAAAATAATTTCTTCTTTCCATGCAATTATTTAATCCCTCTGTTAGTCTGAATATTATCTTAGGGGTAGGGAGTCAGAATATACACCCTATCCTATCTCATGAATTCTAAGGCAATTCTTCCTTTAAGATTATTAGTGTGCTTCAGAATTTAATGTCTAAATCATAGACATTCAAATTTTGGCTTGTCTAGGTCAGGGGTCCACAACCTCTGGGCCACAGTCCACTACCCAACCATGGCCTATTCAGAACTGGGTTGCATGAGTGGCAGACTGGTGCAGGGCACGCAGCTCAACTTACACAAGCAGTGGGTTGGTGCACATGCACATGTGTGCATGACTCAACTTGCAAACATCGAGCTGCATGAATGTACACACCAGTCCACCGCTCGCATGACCCAGTTCCCCTCTCCCCCACCAGCCAGGTCACCAAGCTGCAAAGGTTGGGGACTATTGGTCTAGGTGACATCGAGTGAAGATCTTGGGCGACATATAAAATATATAACATATTTAATGTATATCAATCACATAATAATGTTAAATGTTTACAATGTTGTGGGGCCTCATTATTAGCTGTCCAGGGGCACATGTGACCTGTGGGTTGGACATGCCTGGTCTAATTCATGTAAACCATCTGCCTGGCTGCAATTTCATTTTTTTCTTTACTGTATAATAGAAAATTATCTATATTGAAACTTACATCTCTTGTACAAATAAAAAGTAGGACAATGAAACAGGGAGTTATTTTTTTAAATCCACCCAACATTAACTGAAATACATTAGCAATAATGTTACAGAAATGAGAGTTCAGAATAAGCAGGAACAGGCATTAATTCTAAACACTGGTCTTGATAGCTATCACTTATCTGGAATACAGGTAGTCCTCAACTTACAAGTTCGTTTAATGACCGTTCAAAGTTACCACAGCACTGAAAAATGTGACTTATGATTGTTTTTAAGTTACCTTTGAAGCATCTCCATGATCATGTGATCAAAATTCAGATGCTTAGCAACTGGTTCATATTTATGGCTGCTGCTGTGCCCCAAGGTCATGTGGTCACCTTTTGTGCCCTTCTCACAAGCAAAGTCAACGGGGAAGCCAGAGTCACTTAGCAACCTGGTTACTGACTTGTCAACTGCAGCGACTCAGTTAACTGTGGCAAGGTAGGTTGTAAAATAGGGCAAAACTCACTCAATAAATGTCTCACTTAGCAACAGAAATTTTGGGCTCAGTTGAGGCCTACCTGTATGAGAGGCAATATATGTCTCAAAATAGCAAAAAGGAAAAAGGATGCAATCACCCTCATGTTTTGTCAGTGGGCTTCCCACAAGAGGGTGGAATCAGCCGTACAAGACAGACCATAGAACCGTGATGGTGAATCAATGACACGTGTGCCCAAAGTGGCACGCAAAGCATGCGCGGCATTGCCTGTTTGTCTTCTGGGTTTGTGGCTTGTAAGTGCACATGATGATCAGTTGTCCTTTGCATGTGCGGCAGTGCCAAAACCCGGTGTGCGCACATGTACCAGCCAGCTGATTGTTGAGTGTGCATGCGCACCAGAACCTGGAAGTCCAGTTTTTCTGGAGTGCGATCCCTTTGCGTGCCTGGCAGTTCCAAAAATTGGCCTGGGTATGTGCGCCAGCCAGCTGATTGTCGGACGCACATGCGTGCCAGAACCCAGAAGTTCAGCTTTACTGAAGCGCTGCGGGATGAGCGTGTGTGATGTTTCTACACAACCTTATCGACACTCGGTGCTGAAAAGGTTCGCCATCACTGCCGTAGAACGTCTAGAATTCTATTTTATTGAAATCAGAATATAGTGAATTTTGCAAGTCTCACAAGTTTCACAAATCATCCTGCGTACTTCACATATATTTTTCCAGTAAATAAGATGACTTTCATTCAATTCTTTTGAAAAACTGTTTTTGTAACAATGGAGTTCTACATCATAAACACAATGCGTATGCATGAATTTGCACAATGTATTCTTTTATTACTAACTGGTTTTTATGTTTAAATCACCACTGATATGAGAAGCTCAAACCATAAAAATAGATTGCTATGTTGCTTTTATTATACATTGAAATAACTTCCTTTCTAGACTGGTGTCTTAACTACCAGACCACTACTAGTGACCTGCCCTAGAGGTTTCCCAGAAACAAAGTCAATGGGGAAGCCAGCAGGAGGTCACAAATCAGAAAGTCACTCCCACTGCTTTTTCTCCCGAAGAGTTCCTGGGGGATTATAGGAATCTCATCCTCTGTAGTGCCCACCTGCACTTAGTGCTTGCCCACTATCCATACACTGTACTGCCCACCATGCCAACTGGCCACCAGCTCATACTCAATAGTCCCGTCACCCGCTTCCCTGGGATGCAATTTCATTGCCTCTTTCCAAATTGTGGTGACATGGGGTCATTGCCGTAACGATGGCATTGGGGACTGCTGGTATTACCACCACTAACTGTTGTAGTCATGGAATGTCACATATTAGGACATTGTTTAATGATGGAAATTCCATTCCCAATTGCCATCATAATCCAAGCACTACTTTTTTCACCTTATTATTAGGTGGTAAGGAGTAATTACATACATTATTTCATACAACTTCCTTATGAAGGAAAATTTTTGTATTGCACATGAGCAAACAACAAGGTGAGAGTTTAATTCAAGTATGATTTTAAAGGATAAGATCTTAATGTTATTAGCAAATATACTGTTTGTATCATCATTAAAAGGATCTAATCTCCATATGAAGCAATATATTGAACATTTAGTTAACATGCAGTCCAATCCTATTTATGTTTTTATCCAGAACTCATGATGCAGTCCCAAGTTATTTCTGTAGAAGTGCACTATAATGCACAAGGAAACAAAATTTTGTAAGCTTTAATATCTCAGCAAGGTAATAAATGTAAATCAGCTCTTCTTTGCTTTCTTTAGAAAAATTAAATTTATCTGCTCAGAATATTTACCCTAAATGATCTCAACGATGGTATTTTGTACATCTTTAAATGATTAGATAGGTGGTGAATATTTACAATGGAACATGTGCTTCCACACATGATGCAGGAACTGGCCAGAAAAGACGTTGTACTCACATGAACGGTGTTCTCCTTGGGCTGCGTGGGAGTCCAAAGCTGTGGGTGATAACTTAGTCCTATTGGCCAGAGACTGAG
>JANHFP010002418.1:208428-221284 GCA_032468135.1 Calamaria suluensis | reverse complement strand
GGCTGTACACCGCCCCGAGTCCGCGAGGAGAGGGGCGGTATATAAATTCAATAAATTAAATTAAATTAAATTAAATTTACTTTTTTCCACATGTTTCAGCTGAACTTCATTTTAAGTCTTCTTGTATGGCTCCCTGAAATGTTATTAAAACTAAGAATAAAATAGTTTATTGCAGAGGGTAAATCTACCCTTTTTTGGATCCCACTAAACCTCCCATTAACCAGCAGGCTCTAGAGCCGTGATGGCGAACCTATGGCATGTGTGCCATAGGTAGCATGCGGAGCCATATTGGTGGGCATGTGAGCATAGGGATGAAGTGATTGGTGGAATGCATAGAATTATGGATGTGGGCACGCAGGCGACACTTCCCTGCTGTGCTCCCCCCGCTTTTGGCACTTGATGGCAAAAAGGTTAGCCATCACTGCTCTAGAGAAACTATTTTCTTTTCTGTTGACACTTGCCTTCACGTCCATGCCATGGTAGCCATATGTTGATTTGGCTACTTGGATTAAAGCCCTTCTCTCCTCTATTTCGATAGTTGTGGAAAACCACTTGGTTGGCTGGCAATCAATAATCTCTTAGCTTTACCCCTTTATTTTCTGTTAAATATTCATTTGTGCATCACTTTTCCCACAGAGAAAGTATAATGTTCATGTTGAATGATGAATTTCCATTATGGAAATTCATCATTCATTATGGACTTGTGATAGGAAATGGTAATGTTTGCAGCAGAATGTCCAGGAATAATTGTCTCGTTCTGTTGCATTTACTAGTCTTTTGAAAAGAAGTATTATATATATAGAGTAAATTTTGAAAATTTGACCTTTTCTGCCTAAGAGCTATGTTTTTAATTCACTTTCTTTCTACTGAATATCATTGAAGACTTATTTTACCCGTATATTTCTGATTGGCCTAGAGTGTAATTAAAGCTAAAGCAATTAAATGTTTTAATCTAGACAGGAAATTGCATAGTCTTTTCATCCGTTTTATAGCATTATCAGAACATTCCAAACCAGCCTTCTGAAGATTCTTGATAATGTTCCAAATCTAAGACTATTGGGAAGTCACGGCATTTAATCCTAATCATTGTAGTACCAAAATGACAAAATGTGTATCATGATGTCACAACACACTCCTTTTGTATTTGCAGTGTGATAACAGACACACATACATATGTAGTGAAGTTAGCATAACAACATCTTAATGTGTGTTTGGTTGTGCATCCACACTCCAACAGATGCCTGCGCTGAAGTCAGTATTCCTGATATTAAGAGTCATAAAATTCTCAATATTCTGAGCAGTGCAGCTATATATAATCTATGATTCTAAGCCCTTTATCATGAGAATTGTGTGTCTCCTCCAATACCTCAATATGCTCATTTTACAGTGGCCAAATGGAGCCTCTAAATTGTTTCCAAATGCTCCCTGCTTGAGCTCTGTTAAAATCCCTGGGTTCCCTTATTTCAAGAAATGCAGAGATGGCTGTTTTAGACAAGTCATTTAATTATGGCTGAACATGTACCTACTAATTTAGTTCTGTGATCTTTCTTCTTGTGTTCTCCCCTACTTTTGCCCCCCTTTTCATATTATTTTGGTTTATATATTTTTTCCTAAACCAGAAACAAAAACAGGTATTATCCTAGTTTTTTTGATAGGGGGGCTACCTAGGATATGTAGATCAATCCACAATGGTTACATTTGGATAATTCAGTTTCAGCATGTTTTGAATACAGGTAGTTCTCAATGATAACTACAATTGGAAATAGAATTTGTGTTGATAAATGATGCATTTATAAAGAAAGTTATAAAGGAAGATGTTGTGACCACATAGTGATTGCAATCTCAGCACTTCTGGCTGTTTTCATTAACCAAGAATATCTCTTAATTAGAATGAATTTAATTCATATCTCTCTCTCTCTCTCTCTCTCTTTATCAACCATCTGTATTTAAAATAACTTTAAATAATATTTCTAGCGTTGTTCCACTCCTGAGAGAATCCATTGGAATTTTGATGCAGCGAACGCCTCCTTCTCTAGAAAGTACATTGCCTCAGTGCTATCAACGGGTGAGTTATAGTGTTTTGATTGGTTTGAAACATACACCTCAAATAGAGCAGCAACAAACATTTAACATCTGCAGAACACCTATCCTCTAGGAAAGCCTATTCAATTCCCTTATTAAATGAACAAAACCCTAAAACTAATAGCGCTTATCTGATAAAACAAATTTGTAAATTTGGGCAATTCTCATTCTATACAAATTGAAATCTCATTCTCACAATTGTAGAAACAGTGAACAAACAACATTAATGACCAGAGTAACTTTTGGTTATGAATGCCAATACAGTCTTCCCCAGCATGATACTTTTAGATGTCTTTTGGACATATTGGCAGGTGTTCTAAAACATCTGAAGGCAAATTACGTTTAAAAAGTTATTATCAATTAAGATCATGTTAAGTTACAATCCTGTTTCTCATATAATTTTTAAGCCTTAATGCAGTGCGCTTATTTTGGAGTTAATGTGAAGATGAACATAATTTTTGTTTAGGATTTTGTGCAAAGCAGATTTTAAGATTGTTTAACAACTTGGGATTTTTTTTAAAAAAAAAAAGATTTATTACGAAGTACCACAATGTTCTTAAGAGCATGAAGGAAACATTTTTCAGGAATAGAAATTGGGAAAAGAAACTCAATCTCATTTTGAACTGATTATATTTGGTCTTTAAAGAAACATAATTGGACATCTTTGAGAGAATTCATTTTGCTTATTATGTAACACATAGAATTATTCAGGGCTGGGATTAATTGTTTCTTATAAATCACTCTGTTAGCAATCATTTAAAAGAAGGAAAAACTAAAATACTAAATTCTGTATTTTAGGTTCAACAATTGCAAGGAGTTTACAATTTGCACGATCCTCATTTTTGGACTCTTTGTACTGATGTTTACATAGGAACTTTGAAACTGTTTGTAGCTCCAGATGCTGATGCAAAATGGATATTAAGCCAAACTCACAACATTTTTACTCAGGTAAATTTGCATTTCTATACCTAAGTTATAAGTTATGATCCTGCTTTTAGCCACTGAAGAAAATTTCATTAAGGTATTTTAGCCAAGTTTGGTTATAAAGTTCAGGATTTGCAAGAAGCCTTATTTCAGATTTTAAATTCTATATAAAATTCTATTTATACTTATTTGTAGGTATAAGCTCTTCAGCTTTACAAATATCTGTGACTTTTCAGTTGATTTTTAGTTTATAGATTGCTGCGAAGGGAGTAAATCTGTTCCTTTTGTTTAGATAAAAATTATAAAACATTTTAAATGTTAAAATGATCACAACGTCTAGCATTTGTAAATGTTTAAAAGCTGCAATTAATAAATCTATGAGGTTCTGAATTTTAACACAGAGTTAATCCAGTTACATTTATTCTGTCATTGTATATGCATTTTTAAAAATTGTTTTTTGTGGATAAGAAAAGTCTTACATATTGGCTAGTTCTCATTTTCATTACATTAATTGTTGGTCACCACAAAATTCAAGTCCACAAGTCATAAATTTGGCAAGGTTGCCAAGAATGTTTTTCACGCATTCTTATGAAAATATTTTGAACCAGAAAAATCATTTGTTTTTACGATCATAAGAGCAAGGAATAATGAAATTAAGAGCTTGCTATGGTGACATTTTATTAATTAGAACTGTTCATGCATGGTAGTGGTCATGTTTATTGAATTTATATCTGCTTTTCTATTGGAAACATGAGGCGGCAAACAAGGGATCTTCCCTCGTTTTATCCCAGCAATAGTCCCTATATTTGGTGGGTTGGGATGAGAGAGTAACTGACCTGCCGTCATGTGTGACCTCTGTGGCAACTTGAACCTGGGTTTCTTTGATCCCTGGGCCACATCTCAACCATTGGTCCATACTGGTTGTTTTCCTAAACATAGCAGACCTCCAGTGGAGTTTGCAAGACACTTCCATGACAGATTATAGTGAGTGACATTATAGGAGGGGTATACCTTGGCAAATTTATGACTTGTGGATTGGAATTCTCAAAAATTCCCAGCCCGCCATGCTGAGATTTGAAGTCCAGTCATAATGTTGCCAAAGTTGGATATCCCCTGCATTTGAAACGAGATTCACCTGTTCTCATTTCTGATTTACATATGTGTCTTTCTTGCGTTTGCAGGCTGGAGTGAGGCAACTGTATGTACAGATCGACTTTGCCACTATGTAGCCAACCTCTTTGTCTCCTCCTCCTCGGACCAAAGCTTTCTAGTACTGTCATATTAAGACTTCCTTTGGAAATTGAAACTCATGGTCTTCTTTTCCCAGCAAAGTCTCTTGCCATCCAATTAGCAGAAGAGAAAATGAAAGGAGGAATTGGCTTGAATTAATCTGGGAATGACTCCCCAAAACTTTGTGGATTCTTTGCCAAGTTTGTTCCTACCTACAGCAGACTTACCGATACAGATGTGAGGTGGCAATCATTGACTGTGCTTCATGTAAAGCTGCTGCTGTGGCAGAGATTTCTTGTTCCCACAGAACTGGTATTATGGTGGGGTGGGGTAGGGTGAGAAATTAAACGGAAATTACTTTGGGGTGTAATGTCACAGCGGTTGACATTCTACAGCATAACTGTTTATAAGACTGTTTGTACTTTGCAAACTTAATGAACCAAACCATATTGGGTTTTCAGAGTGCCTTTTTATCAAAGTATCTGTCAGCGCAGATAGGAAACATTGGGGATTTTTAATTAATTTGTATGGCTGCGACTTGTACCAGTAAAGTTTTTGCTTGCAATTGGTGTGCTGTAAACGTGTAATTGAATACAGAGATGATGGCTTCCCTGTTAATGTTACATTTTAAAGTTTCTGGGGAGACTCCTCTTCAGTTTTCAAATACAATGGTAAAATGAATACGTAAAACGCGCTTGCAGAATGTTTCATTACCATGAAGTAAAATCTTGGCTGCTAATTCTGAAGCTCCCTGAAAGTAATTGGGCATTACTACATGTGTAGCTAATGTGCAAAAAGACGTCTTGCAAGAATATGATGTTTTCCCCCTGATCGGATGTCTTTTAATTGTTGTTTTTTCATTCAAGGTCAAGTCTTGCAGTAAATAATTAGGTGTTTTTTTTAAAAAAAGCATTCAATTTTATGAAACGCTCAAAAGGAGGGATGCTTTTATGGATTTGCCTCTTCCTGCATCATCACTTCCTTTTTGAGCACTTTATATTGGATACATTTATTTTGATTGGAGGTTATTTTTTTTTATACTAGCCATATTAGCCAACAGACATTATATTATTTTATGTTCACTTAACAAATTATTTGATCCTCTTATGAATGTGAATCCAGGATATTCTTCTGTCAATCTCACCATTGTCTGCATTGTCGGGTTTAAATATTCAGATTTTAACTGAATATGAGTTTTCCTAAATCAAACCCCATACTCAAAGGTTGATTTTTTTTTCCTTATCAGGATTCTTATAGGACCTATCAATCTTACAGCAGCATTTTCTGGCACTTAATTAGTTAGTGAATAGCTCTGCCAATATTGATTCTGTGCTGGTATTCTCCATCATAATTAAAAGTTAGTGAAAACTTCACAGGAACTTTCTGGGTAATATGTCTTCTGTCTATATCCCACCATGTAATGTTTAAAGGTTATATTTGGATACGATGCCACATATTTCTAATGTTGGAACTGAACTTGGTCAGCTAGTCTCCATTTTAAGTTAATATGGAAAACCTCAATTCACTGTTCATCAAATCAATAGAAATCCCTGGGCCTTTTTAATAGACAATTGGAACAAAAGTGTGAGATGCAAGAAAGTTGGCCTAGAAAAAAAATGAAGATTAGCATTTACTCATGGTCAAAAATTGTTTTCTTAATCCAAACAATTTTTATAGCTTGCATGAAATTGTGTTAGGCATCAGAAATACATAAAATGGACCTGGATTTTATATTGGGAAAAAAAATGTAAAGTGGATTTTCTGTTTTTATGGGAGTAACTTTTTATTATTTTTAATCCAATGGATAACTTATTACTGGTTGTTTAATTTCAAAATCCCATTGGTTTTTGCTTATTTTTATGCAAGCTATAATTTAAACCCTAATCTAAGTTTTGATTCATTATTTTTGCACAGTAACATATTTGGGCCTCCTTCCTTTCCATAAGACACAATGAAAACTGTTTTGTATATTACTATTTTCTTATTCCACTCATACATAAAAAACAATAGGAACAGATTCCCCAAGATGGGAGGGGAAAAAGTTTGTGCTGTGGAGACCATTATTTAGCTCTGTGTAGACTAATGTGAAGTCCCATCGCCTCTGAATCTTTCAGCAAAAGGGCTTGCTGAAATAGGTTAACTTGTTTTAAATACTTTTATTTGTAATTGCTTCTTCAAATCAGAAAATCAACTTGTTCCACTGATTTGTACATCTGTCTGAATTTTGCTTATGCTTTGACATGACTGTTCCAGTGGCTTTTGTTGGCACGTTTTAAATCTTGGGTGTGCCTTAAATAAGAGAAGCTAGAAGCTAGAAGTCTTTGTTTTGTTTCTGCAGGATGTAAGTCCTCTGTATTGTTGCTGACTTCTCTCAGCCAAATGTCAAACAGCAAAGCATGTAAAATTATACTTTTGCCAAATATGTGGCACTAAAAATGTGCTTTTATCTCACTTTTGGCAAAATAACTTACATTGAACGTGTTGCCTTCGAACCATGTAGTTTAGCAGAGGGCTCACTCCCTAAACAAATGCACATTTTGGTCTGTAATCCCAAGACCAAAGTGGTTAATTTAGGAGATTTGTAGAACAAGTTTATTGTCCACCAAGCTCCAGAGAGATAATATGAAGGAAAAAGTGTTTTTTTATACTTTTAAAACTCAAAGTATTAGGCTTAATCTGATGACCTCCTGAATTGTTGAGGGAAAATAGGCTGCCCAACATAGCTGAGAGTTTAGGACGTTATTTTCTATAGATGGAACCAGCAACTTGAACAGTCTTTTTCTCTCTCCCCACCCCCAGTTCTTTTTCATTTCTAAAAATTAACACTTGCAATTTTATTCAGATATTCAGAGTCTTAGAAAGTACTGGTCTAACTGGCCAAAGTTTTTGGAAGAGAGGCTAACTGCACTTTATCAAATAAATGTTTGCAGATGGAGAAACCAAGACTGGCGGTGGAAATATCAATGGCTGGCTATTGCAAGATTTGGGGGGGGGGGGGAGGAGACTAAAAACAGTGAAATTAATTATGTTTTCCAGAGGAGAACTGCAGCATTAATTCATATATATATGACATATATATATATATATATATATATATATATGTCAAACTGGGGCCTGCGGGCCGGATGCATCATGTGCAGGCCACACCCACCCCGGCTCTGCAAAGGCAAAAAAGCATCACGGTATGTCACATGATGCAATCAAGTTTCACACCTGCGCTCTATAATTAGTTTTGTTCAAAATTTCTTAAATCACGATTCTGCTTTTGTTTTGCCATATACTTGTTTTGTCTACTCCCAGCCCCCATTATAACTCCTGCTGCTTTGTACTTTGACCTGGTTTTTTTGCATTTTTTTTTTACCTTAAAAGAGTTGTGCTCCACTAATAAGTACTTCTACTTTGGAGCTGTGACCTAAGCTTTAACAGAGATGGATTTTTCTGGTTTTATTCTTCCATTGTCTTTGGGAGGGAAAAATTTCACTATATTGAAATACTAAAAGCATTGTTTGCAAATTTCATTTACCAAGGCTGGTTGCTATGATGTACATTCCCAAAACCTGCCACTCAAAGTCCCCTTGAACCACAAGATGGGTAGCAAATGCATTTTATAAATAAAAAAATTATGCAGGGGTCAGCAGTCTGTTCAGGTAGTGTGAGCTTCTAATAGACCAAATTCTGACTTGAGAACACTGATCTAATAGGATTCCATCTGCTTATTTTTAACTTTTGAGGTCAGTAACCATTATTTAGTGTTGGTCTGTCTTGTTGCCAAGCCCGGATTTAAATTATAGATTATAGATCACATTTATGGCCTAGCCGTATATTTTCCTGTATGAGAAAATGGCAAAACTCTTTTATTTCCTGAAAATGTCTTTTATTTAACTTCTAAAGGCCTGGTGTTTTGTACAATTTAAGGAATTTATTTACCGATAAGTTCAAAGTGGTGGCTGAAGATAATATACTGAAAATAACTTGAAAATACTACAGCTAGTGGCCAGTGCAATATTGAACATTTTATTGGTTTATTTTTTCCTACTTTAAATACAGTCTTTATTGAAACAGCAAAAATGTTTGACATGATATTTGGGATCAATTTTTCCTATCAATAAAACTTTTTTTTAAAGGTCATATTGTTTATGTAGTTCTTGGGGTTAAATACATTCTTTTAAAGCATTCTTCTCGTCTAATTGGCAAAAAGACAGAGGTATCATAGGCTCTAATAAACTGTACATTGTGGTTTATGCATAGTAGCAGCAAGTCACGTTAGTAAAACACAATATGTGAATCAAAAGATAATGTGAGGTTGTCTGGTTGGTTGGATTTATTTCCAATTCTCTGTTCAAACTCCAGGCAGTGCTGAATTGAGGTACTTCTTCATGGAAATGGCACAGAAAAGATGGCATCCCTTAATCTCTCTAGAAAATATTTTCTATCACTTGTTTGAAGAATGGAAACCTCTTACATGGTTTCATTGTTGTGTGCCAATTGTATGTAAGTTTCCTGAGCTGAGAGATCCTTCTCATGATTACTCATGGTTTAGATACTTTTTATTTGGATTTCTATCATCTGGTCCATGCATGACTGCATTTGGAAAGTACAGTTGGTCCAGCATGCAGTTGTACAAAGTAGGTATATGTTTAGTAGTCTGATAGTGCTGCCCATCTCACTCATGTGGTATCTCTCTTCTTGTGAGCAAGTGCAATATCATCTCTAAAGCCCTACCCTGGTTCAAGACTTGATTATTTGTGGGATGAACTTTCCCAATTTCTTCTGCCCATCTTGTAAGATTAAACAGGGTGGAGTGTGCTTTGGTGCTTTCAGTGTCATTGGGGGGTATCTTTGCTGTCATGACTCCTGCCCACTAGAATATCATTCCTCCATAAACCCATTTGGCCCCATCTCTACTCTGCTACAGGAAATACTGAACTATTTGAATGATCAGGCCTTTCCTTGTCCTGTCACTGACTGAGGGCTGAAACTGTGTTTTTGAATTTCCTCAAAGCGATTATTTCCGGTTTTTGTTTCTCCTATGCGCTGCTCAGAGAGTCCAAGGAACGGGGTTTATCATAGTCTGATTGGCCAGAGACTGAGGTAATTAGGTTTAAAACCTGCCCCTCTTCCGGGGAAGCCCCAGGTTTTTTTTTTATCTCAGTCGGCCTAGAGAGACTCTTCCTTTTTCAGAGCTCCCCTTCCTTGGGCTTTTAGTTTTTGTTTTTTTAAAACAATTGTTTTTGAGAGTAATTTCCTTATTCAATTAGTGTGATTGCAAACTCAGGGCTACCATTTAAGGAATCTTCCGGGAGTCTCCTCACAAGGTGAGTAACAGACAACAAATTCCCTTCAATTTCAGATATTTATTGAATTATGATCATACCTTAAAAGCAAAGCATGCCCCTTTCTCCTTCATAATGGAGACAGCATCCAGGATGGGTGTTCAGCCTGCTCAGAGATTTGGACCGAGTCACTCAAATTGTTCAAGTGCCACCTCCTTGGCGATGTGACCCAGCTTTTTGTCTCGGTCTGTCAGACAGGACACCCGTGCTGGAACTTTCTCCTGAGCTAATTCCTATTCTCCTAAGCTGCTGAAATGTCAGTCATCCATGGGTTCTGCTCTGTCTGAACCAATAGGACCGGGTCTGCAATTAGCATAAACTCCTCCCTCTTTGCTTGGCTCCTGCTTTTTTCACTCAGTCTGAATTTAGACAGAACTGTTTTAGCTGAGCTCTTCAATTTGGATAATTAACCTACTCTTTCTACTGATTGAACTTTGGATCCATAGCGTGCCTTTGGACCATGATCCCTACACTCCGGCCAGCAACAGCGGCTCTGTGCTCAGCCCCTCGTCAGCAGCCGACCCACCACCTAACGGCACTGGCGGCTAGCCTTTGATCTCCAGCCTGTTGTCGGCAACGATCCTCCACATAGTGGTACAGGCGGCTGCCCTTTCAGTGCAGGTGGCTGGCCTTTTGATCATCTTGTCAGCAGCCCACCTCTTCGCGGCACTAGCAGCTGGCCTTGGATTGCCCGCTGGTGCAGCTATCAGCGGACGGTTCCCAGAGGTTCAGTAGTTTCCCGCCCCCCGGGAGCACACACTTTCATTCCACAGTGAGTTCTTAGGCCCTGCCTAATTGCACCTTCGGTGCGCGGGACCATTGCAGGCCTTCCCAAGCAAGGCCTTTGGCTCCCTTGAGTTTGCGCCTGGGCGAAGCTCCTTTCACGCGTGGTAAGATCCACCTGTATTGGGGGGTTGGTGTGTTCTTTATTGGTCTGGAGGCCCTTTCTGCTTATTGAGGTATTATTGAAGGAAAATTATTTTCATTATTACAGATTCCTCGCAGCCATTTTGAGACCGGCTATTACTGATCCAAGATGATTTCCATCCCCTCTCGCACTAAACGAGACCAAGAAGTTCAGGATCGGGAGGAAGCAGGCCCATCTCAGGCCCCTCCTAAGAAGAGCAAAATTTCTCATTCCAAGTAAAATAAATCTACAGAGAGGGAAGAAGCCAAGCGTAATAAAGCCATAGAAAAGGCTATAGCCAAGGCACTCAGGGAATCTAATAAAAAGTCCGGGCCTCCTATCACCCAACCTCTTCAAATTATTCAATCTTCTCTTCAAATTCCTCCCAATTGGTCTCCAGATGGCTCTCCTCATGTGTTGCCAGGCCCCTCTCCCCAATTTGTTTCCAGACACCTTACCCTTCCGGTTTCTCTCCCTCCTTCCCAGCCTACTCTTCCTACTCCCTCTCTTGATTTTATACCTATCACTAATTCCTCTGAGGGCACGGCTGGAGCAGTTCCTTCTGAACCTGTTCCTCCTCATTTGGAGGGTATTATCTCATCAGCAATTGAGAGGGGCATTGCCAATAGAATGCAGCTCCATACTGCTTCTTGGGTCTCTAACCTTTTGGTTAGCAAGCTCCCTCTTCCGTCTTTGTCTTCAGGTAGTTGCTTCTCACAAGCTCATTCTTCCCTTGAAGAAGGGGAGCTTCACAAGGATGGGGATCTCTCTGAAGATGAGGGTCTCTCACCAGATCAACCTTCATTTGTAGGGCTTTTCAAGCCTCATGTCTTCTGTTCGCTTCTTCATAAGGCTAAGCTAACCACGGGGATGGGTCTTTCTCAGACTTCCCCTACTCCTGCTCCTGTTGAGGTTCCATCTTCATCTAATCCTCCTTCCACTGTAGCTGCCACTCCTTCAGCCCAGGCTGCGTCTTTCTTTGAAGAACCGTCTCCTCAGAATGAGGAGATTCCTGTTCCCAAGCTCTTCAAAGATGTGGTCCTCCGGCAGTGCTCATCCCCAGCTTCGGGTCTCAGTCCTTCCGGATCAAACAAACACTTCTATAATATGGCTTCAGGAGACTTCCAGTGGCTCCGCTTTTCCGTTGGAGGCGCTTTCCGACAAAGTGCCAGTCCCGGGCTTCATGAAAGCCGGTTTGACAATGCTGAACAGCTGTCAAGCGGCGGAAAAGCCTTCTCCCCGGGAAGAGGGGGAGAAGGTGAGCCAGCAAGGCTAGTTAGAGCCCCCTAAGCCCCAGGAAAGTTTTATGGGGGTGCGGAAGGTAGGGCTCCCAAGCAGCCTGCTCAGCTCTGGACCTGGGACGTGCCTTCAAAACTATTGAAGTCAGACGGAGTGAAACAAAGTAACAGTGCAAATATCAATTTATATTGGCAACTTCTATATCCGATAGTTTAACAGTAAAGTGAAAGTGTTTGGAAGTGAAAGTGAAGGAAGAAAATGGTGATTTGAGATTCAAGGGTCGGGCAGAAGAGAAAGTGAGAAGATAAAAAAAGTTTTTTCTTTTGCGGAAAGCCCCAAAGACTTTAAAAAGATTTGACTGTAATAAAATTGATAGAAAAATTACTATGGCTTCAAAACAATTGAAAGATCCTAGCAGTTCTCCAACTCAGCCTTCTAAATCACGAGCAGCCCCGATGGAGAAACAGTCACAACAGCAGCAGTAGCCATTAACACTGGAAATGTTACAGGAGACTTTGAAATTAATGGAGGACAGAATGACAGCTAAACTTTCAGTGATGATGGAGCAAAAAGTGGGAAATGTGGAGCAAAAAGTAGAAAGTGTGGCGCAGAACATTGGGGAATTAAGGAAAGAGGTTGGAGAAATGTTAGTGATCTGGACAGAAGAATAGATAAACTCAATCAAAAGTCTATAACTCGGTGACGAACTGTCTATCTGGCTATATGGTGGCTGTAGATGAAGATATAATGGAAATTAAACAGTTTGACTGGAAAATGGAGAAAAAAATTGAAGTGGTTGAAAATAAGTTGGATAATGAAGAGAGAGACATAATTATGATGCAGTTTCGGGACATGGAATTTACAATCAGGGTGAGGGGGATGAAAGAAGAGAAATCAGAAGACCTGATGCATGTTCTTTCAAAAGCATTGGCAGTGGTGATGGAAATGATGAAAGATGACATGGCATGGAGAATTGAAAAAAATATATTGAGTCAATTCATGGATTGCAAGGAGCAGGAACCTTCCAAGACACAGTGTGATATACTTTAATTCAATGAGACTATGTAATGAAATTTTACAAAATACATACAACAAAAAATTGCAAGTGGAGGGGCAAGAATTATTGGTATTGAAAGAGATA
>JANHFP010002418.1:164082-176641 GCA_032468135.1 Calamaria suluensis | reverse complement strand
CCTGCCCCGCCATACATGTGCCCCCCTTATCCCCCTGCTTTTGATACATGATGGCACAGTGGGCCTGGAAGGCCCATTTTTTTGCCCTCCTCAGGCAAAAAAAAAATGGCCTTCCTCACCACCCTGGAGGCCCTCCAGAGGCTGGAAATGACCCATTTCCCGACTTCCGGTGGTCCCGGAAGGCCTGAAATTCAGCTGGCTGGTACGCGCATGCATGCTGGAGCTGAGCTAGGGCAGTGTTCACGTTCCCACAGATATGACTCCATGTGCTACCTGTGGCACACATGCCATAGGTTCGCCATCACGGCCCTGTACCATTTCTGACAAGTAACTGTCCAGTTTCTTCTTGAAAGCCTCTAATGATGAAGCATCGCAATTTCTGAAGGCAAGCTGTTTCATTGGCTGATTGTTCTCACTGACAGGAAATTCAGGGATCATTCAATATCATTAAGGGAATTCACTCAATCCATTTATTTCATGTGATGCAGTTGAAACAGAAACAAAAACACAAAGTTTATTTTTCCTGCCACATTTTCACTCCCTTCCACCCTTTCATGGAGTCCAAGGCTAAGAAAGTTGCAAAACCGTATTGTAAATTTGTGGCTCACATATGCACACTTGAGAAATATAAGCTTTCAGACGCCCCTCAGTGAAGCGGCAAGAAAGACGAAAATCCGCAACGAACTCAACTGTCTTAAATCTGAACAAACGCCCGAGCAACTCTGTACCACAGCTACTTGACACACTACAAAGCTAAAAATTACAGCCGCTTGCATTTTAACTTTAATAAATAATTGCATCTGAAAATTAGGTGTTCCACTTCTTTGTCTCTTTCAGAAAAAACTGCAAGACATCTGTTAGCTGGCAAGCAGCAACTGGGCACAAAGACCAACTCTGGCATAACTCCAATGCTCCCTTTTAATTACTATGCAAACGGAGCTTCATTTAATTGCAGATGAGAAACTTGGTATGCATGCTCTGTGCTTGCAATAGTATGCAAAAGGCTTGTTTTCCCGATACATTCCCATTTGTTATTCAAGGAGACTTCAGGGAAAGTGAATGGTAGCCCCCTCACAAAGTGCTGGATTTCCACTGCATGTGCCAGCCAAACATCTAGCCTAAAGAAAGATCTCTTCCGAGGGATTTAGAAGACAAAAGATTTCAAGAAATCAAGAGAAGTGCAGTAAGGCGTACAGAAAACATGCAAATGAAGGCTGTCAGGGGCTTTAGTTAAAAAGAGCAGCAGCTCCCCATAAACACTGATAAATGTATCTGGCTGAAAAAAAAGTTATTCATTAGAATTAATATGGCCTACCTACCATTCAGATACTAAGATGAGTAGGCTAGAAGTACTTGGCCAACAAGAATTAAAGGTGTTTGAATGCAAAACCGGACATTGACAAAGAGATGTTCCTGGAGCTACTGACTTACTCAGGGCTCTGGCTCTGCAGAAGCTCCTAATCAAACATGCCATCAATCACATTTAGTGTATTATCCAACCAAATGTAGAAATTAATTTAATAAGGCGGCCAAACTTCAACAATGGCTTCAGCTGCTCCCATTTCCCCAAGGAATCTTAGTGTAATGCTGCTTATTGGATGAAAGAGAAAGAGGGGAAAAGAAAGAGCATCTGGCTGAAAACAGTGATTAAGCAATCCACTTTCTGGCACTGATGCTTAATTCCCATTGAGGTGCGTCCAAGATTTGCCGACACTAAACCTTCTATCATATTTTTTGGGGGGGGAGGTTCCTTTTGATTGCTCCGACCACACGTAGCATAATATAGCAACCTTTGCACTCAGAATAATGTTACCCACATATGTAAACATTAATCATGTTTTTCTAACCAGATTTTAGAGAGTGATAGGAATAATATGGCAGATGCAATAGTTACAAAACAGCAAAGGATATTGTAATTAGAAAACTAGGCATCTGAAACCAGAAAGACTCTGAAGCAGCTTATAGAAATGGAATTTTACCCTTAGCACTCATTCTAAATAATCAAAAAGGCCACAGTTTATATACTAAATGTGGACTTTTAAGTAATAATTATTAAACAAAGACAACCAATCAATAACCCAACAATCAATAATAGTATAAATCAAGACACTATCAGCACTATTTTCTATCTTATAAAATAAACCTGATACAAACCAACATTTTCCTTCCTTACTCACAGTTCTTATTTTCAAATCGTAAATCACTTCCTGTTTTGGGTATTATTTTTCACCACTCCATACTGTTCACGGTCCAAGCCTCTGCAACAGCAATTATATTCTTTCTTCTTTCTTTTATTCTAGTCACTTATATATTTTAACCCACAAAGTTATGATTTATAATCCACTAGGGTTCTCCAAAGTATAATCCACATATATTTCACTAAATATAATAAAGATGTATAAATACGACTATCGCAACATAATTGTACCCAGAATACAGAGTTTGATGAAAATTGTTATATAAATAAAACAAAATGTGTGTGTGTGGGGATAGGATAGTTTTCACGATACGAAAACCAAGTTTAAGTAGACTATTGATTGGGAACTAGGGCACATAGTAACCACAATAGAGAAGGGCTAAGCTTTTGTGCTCTACTCAACTTCATTCCAAACTGAGTAAATTTTAAAACCATTAAAATATTTTAATTATCAGCATCTGAGCCAGGCTTAAAAATGCAACTGATAGCCAATGCAATTGTAACAAGACTATTTTTCAGACTTTTGACTATCTTCAGACTATCTCCATTAGAATCTAAACATTATGCTTGTTTCTTTTCTAACATAATATTCAGAAGCAACTCCAAGTAAAGGGAATTGCAGCACTCTACTATGGAGATAACTAGCTTATGATTAATCAGAAAATCAATAATTGGTAGATAAGATTAACCCAGACTGCATTGCCATTGTCTATTTTGTTGGCCAAGAAGTCCAAGAATATCTTAAGATTCACAATCAATATTTTGCAGCAAAGCAGATTCTTTCAGGACTAAATTAACATTTGTGTGCAGACCTTCAAGCTCTATACAGATTATTTTTATTGGATTAATAAATTTTATCCAGATTAATCTTTTAATTGTCAGAATGCCAGACCACCAAAAACATATAAAGCATTTAAAAATCTGAGATTTACCCATAGCAAAATTTGCAAATAATCTCGGTGTGAAGTTTGTATTTGAATTATTTATATGGAAACATTTGGATGGTCAAACTGGGCTCGTTTCATTGACTTTCAGCACAAAGATTCAAGTAAGACACCTTTAATAATATCACTGCTTTGATTAGAACTACCGTAATTATATTAATTCTCCATGGTTGGTATCATCTGTAAGTGCCATTTGTTTATAAAAGGAAGGAAGAAAGCAAGAAACTATCCCTTTCATGTTGCTAAGGATGTACATCAATCCCTGTTTCTGTATATGCATATATTTTCCCCCCAGCAGGAATCTCTCAGATGATGTCCATGACCATTACATTTTCCCAACACTTTCATCAAAAGGGCAATATTAATTTTAAAGCCCCAGCTGGAAACAAAAGCTGCTTTCCTTTCTACACTGTAGATTAATGAGGCTCGACTTGCAAGGGCAGAATGAAGTGTTCTGGGGAAAGGAAGGAGTGAAACTACAGTAGAAATGGAGCTAGAACACTTACTTAATAAGTCAAATTGATTTGTAATGACCCAGAATGTCTACAGTATGGATAGATCGTGCAACTTGTACTGCAGCATTAAGTTTAAAAACCACCATTTGGGTTGTAGATGCAACATGAAAATTAACACAATAGTCTGAACAGCCTTACTGAATCTCTTGAGAAACCAGTAAGGAATAGTCTGTGTGAAAAAATACTGTTTTTTTAAAAAAAAATGCAGACAAGACATTGATAATCAATTTACTTCATCACTGATGAGTGAGGTATTATAATACATCTCACAAGTTAGTCTGTATTCCTATTTAAAGATGCAACACAGGTGGTCACCTTGGAAGGTCTGATTGCATCAGTGCTAAGAAATTGAGAGAATGTTTTCTCTTCACTTTTTCATGAATGTCCTTCCTTTCCAAGATCTGGTACTAAATCTGATTATTAACAAGATTCCCACATAGGCCATTATGACCACACACATTATATAGTAAATAAATAAAATTTTTCTAAATAAGGTGAGCCTCTAAAATCCATTTTGGAGCCTATTTTTTTAATTCTGATGCTAGATTCCACCAACGTGCAATTAAAGTCTTAATCGGGGAAGCTCTGAAAGTTAGGCAGGAACTTGCAGAAGAGATTCTGAAGCAAACATATGATAGATTGGAAGTTACTGTTTTTGGCGTAATCAAACTAGAGATACATTTAAAACCATAGGTTGTGGGACTTTATTCAGAGTTTTATTTTCTTACCCAAAAGGATCGCCAACTACAAGAAAAGCCACATCAGTTTGATGTGCATCTTTCAGGATACTATCAGCATCTTGCTCTACGATATCTCTGTCAGCAAGGATCAGCTCTTTACCATAGAAATCTTCCTAGAAAATAAAAAAGGTTTTATCTGTAGCTTATTTGTTCTAAAGGAAAATAAGATGATATAATTTTTTTTGGCACTTTGATACTGTCACAGTTATCCTACAAAGCAGGTTAGGATGAGATAATGGGGATGCTTAAGAAACTGTCCCAAGTATTGGGGTACACAATTTTTGGGTGGTTGAGCATGGAAGATGGGCACACATCCTTTTAAGATATTATTTTCAGCCAATGAGGATGGCACATGGGTCTGACTTTTTTGTGTCTTTCTGGACTGGGGACAGCATGTTTAATTTTCAAATTACTTTCTCAGTTTCAGGGGCACTGTCCACTTGAAGACTTAGAGAAACATCATATGTCAGTGATGGCTAACCTTTTTGCCATCGCGTGCCAAATGTGGGGGGTTTCTGCATCCGCGTGCCCACACCCATAATTCAATTTGCCCACCTTACCTAGACAGGCTCTGGAGTCTGGGGAGAGTGAAAAAGGGGCCTTCCCCACACCCCCAGGCCCTCCAGAGGCTGGAAACAACCTTTTTTCCAACTTCTGGTGGGACTAGAAGGTCCGAAAATCAGCTGGGCAGTGGCTACATGTGCATCAGAGCTGAACTTAGGGGATCGCTCACATGCCCACTGATATGGCTCCATGTGCCACCTCTGGCACCCGTGCCATAGGTTCGCCATCACGGTCATATGTTATGCTATCTTAATCCTGGAAGAAATCACACTGCCAAGCATTTAGTGATTCACTAATTGTAGTAGCACAATTTCAGGGAGCTTTGAGTACTTTCAAACAGGGTTGGGGGCTATATGGCTTATTTAAAAGAAAGGTGGATTCGAAACAACTATTGTTAACAAATCACACTACTTAGTATTCACACTCCATTAGGCCAAAGCCAAACTGTCCTTATGACTTAGCTGTTGAATTCATAAATGCTATAAAGATACATATATGTGTTTCCAATTTTCTATTGTGTTTCCAATTTTCTATTGTGCTTCCAATCTTATAGGTTTGGGACAAACGGGGGTGTAGAAATTGGGCACCCAACTGCAATGTCAAGTCTATCTCTTACCACTCAGAATTTATACTTTCATCATTAAATCGGCTCTATAGGGCACTGCAACTCAGAACTAGACACAAGGACAGTTTTTCCCCCCATGCCATCACTCTGCTGAACAACAAATTCTCACAACTCTGTCTTGAAAGGCAATATTACCATCATTGTGTTCATCTTCCCTATTCCCTATCTCCTTATCTTCTTCTGACTATAACTTTGTATATATTGCTTGTATCTTATGATTTATATTGTTCACTTAGTATCCTAGTATGATTTATATTGATTTCTTATTTAGTATTCATGATTATCACGGAGTGTTTTATCTAATCTTTTATGATGAATGTATTTTTACAATGACTATGATAATGATATATCACTATTGTTGTGGGCACACCTATAACTTATGCACCAGAGACAAATTCCTTGTGTGTCTAATCACACTTGGCCAATAAAGAATTCTAACCCTCATTATAATTCTAAAGGGTCATGATAATCTAATGGCAAATGTTTAGAACATTCAAACTCTTTGGCTCAGAATTATTTAAGTCCATATATGATCACCAAACCAAACCCTAATTTATAAAGCTTCTATGTTCATTGCCTATTTGTGTCTGTATTCTAACTTTCCTTCAAAGAGATAGTCTCATTATGTGTGGACTAAATCAAGACATAGTAACTAGATCAGAGCTGGTATTCAGCAGGTCCTGACCAGTTCTGGAGAACCAGTAAAGTAAACTTTGAGTAGTTCGGACAACCGGAGAACCCATCTATTCTCTGGCTCTTGAGTTCTAGCTGATTGGGAGGAAATGGGGATTTTGCACCTGGAGTGGGGAGGGAATGGAGATTTTACAGTATCCTTCCCCTGCCACGCCCACCAAGCCACCCCCACCAAACCATGCCATGCCCACCAAGCCACGCCTGCAGAACCGGTAGTAAAAAGATTTTTGGAATCCCACCACTGAACTAGATGCAATACTATATAGAACATTTTATACCAGATTAGGGATTCAAATATAGTTTTCATTGCTCTGATATTATTTTATACTTCTCCCTGCCTATATACACATACCAGTGCTTCTTTTCCAACTGTTAGGATAGAGGTGTAGGCTTCCAAATATACTCTGCTACACTGCTTTATTACTTCCAGCCCTTTTACTGTAATATCTTTGGCATCTCCAAGTCCAAGACCAATCAAGTAAAGCATTTTTTTTTAAAAAAAAAACAAGAAATGCTTTGGTATCAAGGATTTTTATACCTGTCAATGAAAACAGACAAAAGTACCATGAAAATCAAATATTAAAGCTTAACGGTAGGTATCAGAACTTTGGAAATAGGAGAAATTTTATACAGGCAATCCTCAAGTTATAACCGTTCATTTACTGATGTTCAAAGTTACAATGGCATTGAAAAATGTGGCTTATGACTATCTTTCACACAACCATTGTGACATTTCCATGGTCAGATGATTAAAAATCAGAGGGTTACCAATTGTCTCAATTTATGACAGTTGTCATAATGTCTCAGGGTCATGTGATTATTTTTTGCAATCTGGTGACAAGCAAAGTCAATGGGGAAGGCAGATTCGCATAACAACCATGTTAATAACTGCAGTGACTCACTTAACAATGGTGGCAAGGGAGGTCATAAAATTTTGCAAAATTAATTTAACAACTGTATTACTTAGCACCACAAATTTTGGGTTCAATTGTGGTTTTAAGTGGAGGACTACCTGTAGTTCCAACATAGTGGAAACAAATTACTGCAAAAGCTATTGGAATATATTGACAATACAATGCAAAATTTTCAGTTCTGTAATTATAAAAACAAAATAAATAGACTTAAATGTGAAATACAATTGCATGCATTTAGTTATTGCTATTTAGTTAGACGAATATTGAAGTTAACTTTCAATATTTCCAAATATTATGAATCATAGTGAGATATCGTTCAATATTAACAATTTCATAAATACTATTCACATGTCTGATACCTACACAACCACTATCAATATGCTGATTTCTTTTAGGCCATCAATGGGTATAAAGCTAACGTGGAGAAAATGAAAAGGTTTTTCTAATGATTATCCACCATTGGTTGTTGTTTTTTTTAATAAAGAATGAGACAGTAATAACTGAATTAATTAATAATCCAAACTATAAATTTTACACATTGCCCGAATTCACACAATATTTTTGCATACCAAGATCCGAGCTGCAGAAATTCAGTCCAGGTACTGTACTTCTCTCCATCCAATGAAATTAACTGGAGAATTAAAGGATTCCTGCAATTTTTATTTTAAAAAAGTGGGTTTCAATAATAAATCATATTTGTAACTGCAATAATAAGCAAAATGTTAAAAGCAAGTATTAAAATAGTGTCTGATTGTATAGTATTTGAATGCACATACTTCTTTCTTAGTAATAAAATGACATAATGTATATTAACTTTGCTAATACATATTGTATATTGACATGTTGTATATTAACCTTATACACCGAAAAACAGTTATGAAGTTCATTTAAACTTCCAATGGCGCTAAATCTTGATGAACCTATAATTTTCTGGGAAACAAGCTTCCTCTTTAGGAAATGTAATTCTAAAAATGCTTTGTTAGGACAATTGAATCCAAGAGACCTTTTTCCTAACTCGAATGTCCATCCAATTCTATGGTACTACATTCCACCAAGGAATGTAACATTGGATGTTATCTCATGGATTCTCTTTATCCAATCTACCTCATAGGGAAGTTGGTAGAACAATGCATGTAAACAATCCAAGAGTCCTCACAGAAAGATGGGGACAAGAAATCCCAGCAGTCGCCCTCCCCCACCCTAATACAGAAGTGTTCAATTTTACAGAACCTCACCTCCTGATTCATAAATGCCTATGGAGATTCTCAGTCATCCAAGTCATGGTTGTCACAAAGCCTTTGAAACGTCTTCAAAGAAAACCCAGAAAGTCCAGTTGTCCCTTGAAAAAACACCTTTGGGCCAAAGGTGCTTTTTCAAGGGGCAACTGGACTATCTAGGTTTTCTCTGAAGACGTTTCAAAGTAGCTTCCAAGTTGCTTCTTGGATGAGAAGCGAAACGTCTTCAAAGAAAACCCAGAAAGTCCAGTTGTCCCTAGAAAAAACACCTTTGGGGACTCCTCATTCATAGGTAAAGAACACGCAGCTTCTTTAGCTATGCAAATGAGGGCCTGATTGGCATGTCGTCGGAAGCCCTCCCTCCCTTCCTATTGGCCGAGACCCCCGTGGGACCCCCGTCCCGCGCAGCGCTGCCCTTTCCCTCCCCGCTTGCACCTGTCTTCGAGCTTAGCGTTCGCCTCTTTCCATCCCTTCCATGCTTTCGCCTCGGCTTCCGGGGTCTTTCGTTGCCGTAAAAAAGATCGCTCTCCGCTTGCGACGATTTTACGGCAGCAAAGACTCTTTACTCTTTCGGTGGGCTTCTGCTGGCTCCTTTCCGCCTGGAGAGGTGATAAATGGGAGCGAGTGGATGGTGCCTTTGCTGCTGAGGTGCAGGCACATCAGGATGAGTACCTGGGAGACCGGCAAAGCAGTGGCGATGCCCACAGTTCCCCTTTCTAATGGCTTAAACATCCCCATATTGGGGCTGGGTAAGTGCACGGATCCCCCCCACCGCACCGTTTGACCGCGAAACGAGAAGAGCAATTCCAAATGTGATGAAAAATGATCGCCCAAGTGCATGCGCCTTTTCCTTGCCTTTGACCTTCATTTCTCCGTAGCATTCAACCTGGCACCTGCCCGCTGTAAAGCAACGTTGCAACGTTCCTCCAGGTGCTGTGCGCTGCAGCTTCCATCCTCTTTGCTACACAAGTGGGTAAAAAGTCCACTGTGATGGGTGACTGAGCTCCCACCCAGCCAAATTAAGCAGGATGTTGTACTGAACACATAAAAAAAATCAGGTTTACAATATGCAATTGCTGTTATGCCACTGTATATAGATAGAATAGAATATAGTTTTTTATTGGCCAAGTGTGATTGGACACACAAGGCATTTGTTTTGGTGCATTTGCTCTAAGTGTACATAAAAGAAAAGATAGGTTCATCAAGAATAATAAGGTACAACACTTAATGACAGAAATATGATACAGATAAAGCAATCAAATCATATTCGGAAACAGTCAATATAAACCGTAAGGATACAAGCAACAAAGTTACAGTCATACAGTCATAAGTGGAAGGAGATGGGTGATGGGAACGATGAGAAGATCTGGAGGCAAGTCATTTCACTGATCAATTGTTCTGCCAGGAAATGTCTCCTTAGTCCTATGTTGCTTCTCTTCTTGATTATTTTCCCTCCAATGCTTCTTGTCCTTTCTTGAGGTACTTTGGAGAATAGGTTGACCTTTGTGACAGCCCCTTAGATATTAGAACATTGCTATCATTGCTAGTCCTTCTTTTCATTAAAATGGACATAACCCTAATGTCCCCTAATAATCTTTGATGCTTGTGCTCTTCATGATCTCTATATAATAACCAAACAAGTAAATTGTAGTTGCAGGTGGTCCTCAACTTATGACCAGTTGCTCCGTGACAGATCACAAGTTGCAGTGTACCTTAAAAAGGAAACGTATGACCTGGATCTGAAGTTCTGATGGTCTCTTCCCCTCTTCTGGTCCCATGATTGCATTTCAGGCTCTTGGCAACACGGTCACATTTATAGCCATATGAAGGAAGCATACTGAGTTTTACAATGGTTTTGCAGGAAAGTGGCGCTTCCAAATTTTAGCAAAATTGCATTATTAGTGAACAATGGATTCACACATACAACTGCCAGATTTGCTTAACAACAACCACAAAAATTATTGTAAAATTATGTGGCCCATTTTATGACTGTCATGACATGTAACTCTAATGGGAAGTCTCCATAACGGTCGTATGTTGAGAACTTCTTAGGCAGTTGACTGAAAGTATTGTTTGCTGCCTTATTTGTAGGAATAACAAAGGCAGGATACAAATCAATAAATTATAAATGAAAATTCTTCTCCTAAATTCAAGTAAGAAATTTCTTATTACTATAACAGTATATGCTACAATCTTATTTTTAACCTTTAAAAAGATTCCATTGAATCTATTATGACTTCTAGATAGGAGCTCTGTCTTATTAGTATGAAATATTCTCAAGAGATTTTATTATGCAAAGTTTTGGCAAGATATTTTTATTAGTTGTTTACTATATTATTATACTGACATATTTCCCAAGGAGGCATGTTGCATTCAAAACATCCTCTTCTCATAGGTATCAAAAGCAATCCATTCTAACAAAGTCCCATTACATTTGATAAGATTTATTCCCAAGTAAATCTTTGCTTAATTTAGTGAAGGGATTCTCAGACGGTGGGAGTCAAGAGTAACTTAGATACAGATTGCATTTTTTAAAAAAGCTGATGGAGCTTGCAGAAGCAAAGTGGGAGAAGTACCAAAACTTGTTCCTACCTTCCCTGTGCAAGCCAGCCCCAGATTTCCAAGGCCAAAATGGAGAAAGCACACAGCAGGTTTTGACAATAGTACTGCTTTGCTTGTATAAGTGATTTGCACAAATAAAGCAGGAATCTGTCAAAGTCTGCTCCCATAATACATGAGCAAACCTACAGCAGATTTCCACAGATGAAACAGTGAGCAAAGCTTAAAGCTAGCCTTGTGAGATGGATGAATCAGTGGGTCCAGACATGTCAGAATCATCTATTGGTCACAACAGTGCTGGTGACTTCTAGTGTGGAGTGATTATAATGTATATGTGTAAAAGAAGTTGATAATTTCCCCCTCTTATTTAAAATTAATAGCCTTTCAAAATGGAAGCTCTTAATAGATGCTAGGGGGAAAAAGCTAAAAAACAATAACATTTAAGTCAAGAAATTATGTGGAAGGTTGTTTACATTATAGTAAATGGTATGTTATACCTTGGGGGGACACGGTGGCTCAGCAGGTAAGACAGCTGAGCTTGTCGATCGGAAGGTCGGCAGTTCAGCGGTTCGAATCCCTATTGCCCTGTAATGGGGCAAGCTCCTGTGACTTGTCCCGGCTCCTGCCAACCTAGCAGTTTCGAAAGCAGGTTAAAAATGCAAGTAGAAAAAACAGGGACCCCCTTTGGTAGGAAGGGAAGAGCATTCCGTGCGCCTTTGGCGTTGAGTCCTGCCGGCCACGTGACCACGGAGACCTCTTCGGACAGCGCTGGCTCTTCTTCGGCTTTGAAAGGGAGATGAGCACCTCCTCCTAGAGTCGGAAACGACTAGCATGTCTGTGCGAGGGACACGTTTACCTTCTTAAGGGTTTTGGGGAACATTTTATTCTTCAGCCTAGAGAGATGCCATCCATCCCTCCCCCATCCTAAAGGTTCAAGGCAACAGGCCTGCAGCTGCGAGGCCTTGCGGGCTTCCAACCTTGACTGGTTCGATTCACTGATAACAGGCCCTTGTTTCAGCCTGCCAGCTCCTTGGCTCCCTCGGAGGGTGCTGGAGAAGTCAGATTTATGCCTCTGAATGCCGCTGAAAAGGGTGGCTCAAAGCAGAAACAGAGGCCTTTTAAGTCTCGCTTAGCTGGACGGGGTTCTCGGTGGCATTCAGTGAGACGGTCTTGTCCTGCCAGGGCTGCGGCTGCCCGCTTTTGTCATCCGATTCATGAAAGAGCAACTTGTTCGGGGAGCTTCCACTTACCGGGCAATTAGCATTTCTTGCATGGGATTGTTGATAAATTTGCAGGAAATGGGAGGCAGCCGGGGAAGAGATTAGCCGCTTGCTCTGGAAAGCTCTGGGGCCTTTCCCATCTTCTGGGCAGGGTGGCTGGGATCCTGCACCTGTTTGTAAATGTGAATCAACATTTTAATAGTTGTGTGTGCGTGTGTGTGTGTTTTCAGCAGCCTTCGTTTAAACACAAAACACAACCAACCAACTGAATTCAGGTTCCCGTTTTTTTTTTATTGAAAAGTTTTAACGATTATTACAAAAAAAAAATTTCCCTCCCCCCACCCCCTCATCCC
>JANHFP010002418.1:100495-111548 GCA_032468135.1 Calamaria suluensis | reverse complement strand
TTCCTTCCTTCCTTCCTTCCTTCCTTCCTTCCTTCCTTCCTTCCTTCCTTCCTTCCTTCCTTCCTTCCTTCCTCAAGTACATATCAGATAATATATATAAGTATAAGCATGAATTGAGTACATGAAATGAATACAAATAAAGTAAACATTAGGACAGGGACGATAGGCACGCTGGTGCTCTTATGCACGCCCCCTTACAGACCTCTTAGGAATGGGGTGAGGTCAACAGTAGGCAGTGTTAGGTTAAAATTTTGGAGGTTTTGGGATGAGACCACAGAGTCAGCTAGTGAAATCCAGGCATGGACCACTCTGTTGCTGAAGTTGTATTTTCTGCAATCGAGGTTGGAGAGGTTCACTTTGAGCTTGTATCTATTGTGTGCTCATGTATTGTTGTGGTTGAAGCTGAAGTAGTCATATTGTACAATAGTATGAACCTTCATATTATGTATCTGATTATCCTGTGGGTTCTGTCTATTGTACTTCTGGTTTCTTTCTTAAGAAATAAAAGAGGCTCTTTCCATCCTCAAGAGGTTTGTCCTCTGAAGAATAGAGAAAGTGTATTGTCCTCTTTTTTTTTTTCAAACAAGATTGTGGTGGACAAAACACAACAGACCCGGGAACCCTGGATCGCATCACCCGTTGGATTTTGGCCCGATCCTGAAGAAATAAGGATTTATCAGAGTTCATATCAGGGGTGAAATGCTACCAGTTTGGACCAGTTCGGTAGAACCGGTAGTGGAGATTGGGGCCGGTTCGCAGAACCGGTCCCGATCGCTCGCTGGTCACGCCCCCAAACCGATCCGCGGCCCTGCCATGCTTGCCTGCCTTCCTTTTGCCTGCCTTTTCCTGCAGCCTTCCTCTCCCCTCTTTGGATGGCCCTGCAGGGGAGGGTCTGCCTTTGCAGAAACCGGGCGGGCGGTTTGTACAGAGGATTTGGGGGGGGGGGATGCACAGCCCTCCAGGCTGGAGAGTGGGGCAAGAGAATGCTCCGAAATTAGCTTGGGCAGAATGGCATGAGTGAGTGACATGCATGACATCAACTTGTCCATGCCCACCAAGCCATGCCATGCCCACAGAACCAGTGGCAACAATTTTTAGATTTCACCCCTGGTCTAAGTGCTATTATTACTGCTGTTAATAGGATACTGTGTGAAAGAAGTTATCTCACATATTCCATATTGTTCTACCCGCAGATTGTTCTACCTGCTAGCTTTGTGTTGTTGGCTCTAATACTTACAGTCATCATCCCTCCATTTGGTGAATATCCCAGTCTAACCCTCCACCCTTGGATTTATGGACATCAATTTACTTTCTTCAGGTCAGAGGAGTCCTTAGTATATCTATTTTTGAAATAACCTTCTTGTCTCTGATGTTTCCCACATTCTGGTTAGCACTGATGCTAGTTAATGCAGTACTTGCTGTAAGATATTATTTTTTTACATTTCTGTTTTAAACAAGTCTATATCTATTGCTGACGTTGCTTTGTTCCTGAACATCTTTTTCTAAGTAGCTAAACTATGAGATGCTGATACTATAATATGTAGATAAGGAATGCGTCAATGAATGGAATGTTTGTCTTGTATGACCAGCCCATATAGTCATAAACATATTACACTTTGATTGATTACTGTTCTTCCTTCTTTTATATAGAAGCATTATTTTAACTGCTGGGAGCCAGTTTTGATTATTGCGATACATTAACATAACAGTTTACCTAACACAGCATAACACAAGTCTGTAAATGGAGAAGATATATACTATTTGAATTGAGCTTGATTTCTCATGATTTTATGGGCAAATTCATGTAATTTTCTGAGCAACTCTTCTTTGCTGTTGCCTTTTTCTACATTATTTTTGACTTTAACAGAAGTCTTACATATAACTGTAGGGTTTTCTG
Organism: Calamaria suluensis; assembly: GCA_032468135.1. NCBI lineage: Eukaryota > Metazoa > Chordata > Lepidosauria > Squamata > Calamariidae > Calamaria > Calamaria suluensis. The sequence continues at coordinate 109,651 of JANHFP010002418.1, read as the reverse complement.
ATGAAATCCCCCATCCATTTTCTAACCTGATCTGACTCTAAATTAACTTTTAAGATCAGATAAGATTAGCTAGACTTCACTATTCAGTTGGAGATCAGATATACTTTATTTTTCGGTCTATAAGGCATTCTTCCCTCCCCAAAAAAAGTGGTTGGAATTGTCTGTACATCTTATAGAGCCAATATTGCCAAAGCCCTGCCATTCACCAGCCCCCAGCTGTTGACCTCTGCCTCCCATCAGTTTGCCTCCTTGCAGCAAACAGAAAACAGCCTGGTCAGCTTCAGAACAACCTGATTTAGCATGAGCAGCTGATTGGCGATTGGATCAGCCTCCTGGAATACCACTGATCAGCTGTTCCAGATTGCAGGGATCACCACTGCCCTTTGCCGCCGTCGCCATCCATCGCCACCATCACCACCTATCACCACCTCTGTGCACCCCACTTTTGTCCTCCTTGCACCCCATTTTCAGCCTCTGCACGTCCCGTTTTTGGCCTGTTCCTGATGGTGGGGATCACCACCATTGCTGCCTATCACTGGCAGCGGTGGCAATTGGCAGTGGTGGTCATCCATGCTGCCTAGAATGGGACAAAAACGGGATGTGTAGAGGCCAAAAATGGGGTGGGCAGAGACCAAAGATAGGATGTGGGAGACCAAAAATGGGGCACATGGAGGCCAAAAATGGGGCATAGAGAGGTGCCGATAGGTGGCGGCGATGGGTGGTGGCAATCCCTGCAGCCTGGAACAGCTGATCAAAGGTATTCCGGGAGGCCGATCCAATCGCCAATCAGCTGTTTGTTCTAATTCAGGCTGTGCTGAAGCTGACCAAGCTGTATGCTGTTTGGTGCAAGGATGCAAACTGCTGGGAGAAGGAGGCAGATTTTTTTCTTGTTTTCCTCCCCAAAAGCTAGATGTGTCTTATAGTCCCAAGCGTCTGTGTATGCAACATCTCCCTATTTGTATCATTACTAAATATTGCTTATGAGATTCATCTCAGTTTTCAAAGACTAGATATACTGAGTTTCACAGGGTGCCCCCACTCCATCCTCACATTTTATTTCTCAGGATTTTTTAAAAAAATATCTTAATATATGGAGAAAGGAGTAGTCTCTCTTTTTAATATACAAAGAAACATGAAGTTATTGGAATTTTATGGATTACAATCTATTCCTGAACCATGAATTATATGAATATTGAGTAGTTTTCCAGAAAGAAGGCTGACTCATAACTAGATAAAAAAATAACTTTGTTGAGATATGGTATTGCGTTAACCAAAGTCTAGTACCAGGAACATGGAGAACGGACTTGATTACAGTGCTGGTGAATGCAACTTGGGGGCAGAAAATTCCGGAAAGGCTATATGAATTGCAAATGTTCACCCACAAGTGTTCAACTATCTTACCTTTTATATAAAACTATTTTCCACTTGTTAATCAGGAGTATGCACGAATGTCTTTGCATATCATGTCTTTGAGAAATTAAACCTTTGTAGTAAACAACAATGTAAATTTTAATTTTAATTTTTTTGTAATCTTTATGAAACATAGGGGCTTCTTCTAAAATTGGGTAGTTAGTAATATCTGCAGTGACTCTGCTAATTTTCATTTGCAGTTGAACTTTCCTATAGTTGATCTCTTTTTATAATCTAAATCTCATCCAATCTCATTAGCAATGAACAGCCTGGCAGTGAACATATGGTTTCTCTTCGTGATGCCTTTTTAAAGAAACCAGGATTTGGAAATCATTGCTTGAAGAGAGAACCCCTTTAGTAAGTTCTTTTTTTCTCTCTCTCTCTCTCTCTCCAATTATAAAGATCCTATACTATTACTGACATTTTAACAAGATACAATCCCTTCAATCCACAACATTAAGCAAGAGCCTATGGAACAATAGACGATTTTAAATTAGACCCAATGGAATGAAAGAGATTTAAGTTAATCACAACCAGATTAAGTCCTGCTGATCTCTATCACTGACTAAATGTGGAATTTATCGTGTACGTTATGCTCTTATCCCCCCACCCCGATAATTACTGATTGCCTTACCTATAGCATTACAGCCACTCTGGGTTTCTTTTCCAGTTTGTGATGCAAGACTCCTAATAGAAGAACTGAGAAAGAAATTGCATTGAGCATTGAGAAAGAAATAGGGTGGTGAGATTAAATTGCTTGGTTATAAATATTTTATAAATGGGTAACAAAATAAGGATTGTACAGCCGTTATTTTAATCATTCTGTCTGTCGGGCTTGTTTAAAATCAAGAAATAACATTAAGAAAATCTGGCTAGGTTCAACTGAGCTACTTCTACTGCCTATCTATTAGAAATAAAACTATGACGGATCTTGTATCAGGAGAGGGAGTATCTTATGTGTTTTAATTTGCTGTCAACCGCCTCAAGTCTTCGGAGATGGGGCGGTATATAAATTGAAATAATAAACAAATAAATTAATATCCAATTTAAGTGAGTTTATAATTAAATGTATACAAAATTGGATCTACTGTAAATAAGCTTATGTCCATGTAACTTCTACAACTAACATATGTGCTAACATATCTGGAAGACACATGTGCAGGGCCGGATTTAGATGAAAAGAGGCCCTAGGCTATTCCACTTATGAGGCCCTTTCACCTCCCATTTTTACATTTGTAAGAATTTCTCCTTATTTTTGGTCCAGTGTTTTAGTGTTCACTATAGGCCCCTCTTGATCTTGAGGCCCTCGGCTGAAGCCTAGTTAGCCTAAAGGAAAATCTGGCCCTGCCTGCATCCTGCAAAAAATTCCCTTCCATGCACAGAGGGGAGCTAAAATTCTTTGGCAGGCAGTCAGCCAGTCCACAGAGATGAGAAGGACCCAAAATCCAAGGACAGAATGGCGAGGCAGTGTGGTAAGGGAAGAAGCATGGGGTGCCTCAAGGCATATAGTGTAGGCACAGCCACATGTGAGTGTCTCTTTGCTGAAGGGCTGAAAATCCTGCTTGGATTTCAGCAGGGAGGATATTCAGCTCTTGAGCAGAGCCTTCCAGGGCCTTGCCCCCTCCCACGAGGTACCCCACTCTCCTTATGTGGGACTCAGTTTGCTTAATGATCTGCAAGGTCACTTAACTGGAACCTAGAGTATCAGAATTGCTGCTGTTGAATCAATGTAGTAGAGAAATAAACTTCTACTGTGCCTCTTGAATCATGAAGGATTTCTGATTATTCAATAGTGATTGGAATATATGAGGAGTTTTTAAACCATTAAATAAAATATGAGAATTAATACTAGAATCAATTAAAATTGAATTAGTCATAAATTATCTTGAATAATGAATAATGAAAAGTGGGTTAGGTAAATGACAAGTCACAGAAAACAGTGCAGAGATTTTAAGATCTTCCAGTGTACAAAGGAAGTGTTTTTAAGTAAATTCATTTTGGAGGTGAAGAAGTATGACAGTAGAACTGCAAGTATCATAACTCCTTTTATGTAAATGCTCAAGTTGCAACTAATATATAGCGAATTCCTCTGTCATATTGATTTTTAAAAAAGGAAAGCAAGCAGGGAATGCAGGGATGATGATTCATTATTGTTATGAAATTATTTCATTATTGTTTTTGTAGCTTTTTTATGTATTCAGACAACTGATAAGTAAAAAAAAATGGTATTATATTGAAGAGTTGCCCTGATAACTGGTGAAAGGAGTCGTGAGAAATGTGGGACAGGTCCTTGGTTTCCATGACAGCCATGTACTCCTAAACTGCTTCAGGTCCCTCACCAAAAGAAGGCAGATAGAAATCCTCCATTTTCAACTTCATTCTCAGCCAATTGCTGTATTTTCCTATAGCACACGACTTCCAGCTTCACACTGCATCACTAGTGACGTCACTACACCTCCTACCTACTTCAAGATCGCCATTTCATCCACCTGTAATAATACAGTAGCTTCTTTGCTACTTCTAATCTCTGGTTATCAATTACTTCCAAAACTCATTGCTGGAAGATACGGTGATGACCATCCCCTTCAGTCAGCTCCCAAATCAGCTCTGGCACGAAGAGGTGGAAAAGCCAAGTTTTTATTAAAATTGTCCCTTGCCAGTTAAAAATAAAAACCACTCTAGTTCAGCTCAAGCTCAGGGTCCTTGTACTGTTGGATCATGCTAAATTGACCCAGAGGTGGCCCTGAATGAGAATGATGCATTGTTGCTAAGATCCATAAAAGGATTAGAGGGACTTTTCAAGAATGCATATATGTGTAATGTAGAAACTGTATCTGATGTTGGTGGCTTGGCCTTCATTTATGCTTACAATTTACAGGAACTCCCTAACTCCTTGGGGAGCAGGCAAGGAAAGGGGGGAGGCAGACAAGGAAATGGCCTTTGATTCTGTGACATCTACTTGTTTTCTACATTTCCCTCTTCCATGCCTGTCCTTACGCTTGGTAAACTCTAGGGAAGAGACCTCCTTAGCGTCTGCATCTTGGTCTATCGTCCCAGGAAAAAAAGCTAGCAGAGATACGTGCCAACTGCTGTGTTCCAGGAGCTAAGCCTACGCAGCTCAGGATCTGTGTTACGAGAAGGGATAACTATTTGTCTGGCCAAGAGAAAGAAAAGAGAAAGTTTTCTTTAAAAAAAAAAAAAATTCCCAGCCAGGGAAACCCCTCTGGCCCAGAATCTCTAGTCATTATCAGCAATCTCTCTCAGTTAACTCACTAATTTTCTTAGGAAAGAGGGCTCAAAGGAATAGTTACTGATTTCGTGTTTTTTTTCTTTTGTTCTCAACTTCATTCTCTGTTTTTGTCCACATTCTTTTGACCTGATTAATGAAGGTTTGCAGAAAACTGCAGGACAGGAGGGCAGAAGATATCCAGCAACATAGTTCATGGAGTTAGGGGTTTTGAACTTCGGAAATGATGTGCACTTGTGGAAAACCGTAGGGACATTAGTCTTCTTCCTCACAAATTAAGCCATAATCAGTTTGTGCGTTTAAAGAAAAAAGCAGTAGCAAACATATTCTTCTGTGCCAGCATAAACAAACCGGCTTAGTAATCAAGGAAACAAACATGTAACATTATGTAATTAAAGTCAGTTTTTCCCCAATTAAATAAAGACTGCTCACTCTAAACCGGCCCTCACTAACTTTGTGTCTTGTATCTGTGTTGGAGTATTACTGCCGGCAAACTTAGCCATGCTGCTATCTGGGTTTGTTTGGAGTTGTAGTCACAACTCCATTTTGATTGAACAAATTGAGGAATGCTTTCCTAATTCCTTGGCTGCTCTGGCTTTAGAAAGAAAGCCTTGCACCGAAACAACAATTAGGAAAGCTGGTTAGTGCTTAGTGTTGCCTATGTGTATACACTCCATTAATCTCTATGCATTCTCCTTAGGTCTTTGATTTTTCACTAGACTTTGATGATGTTGCAGTACTAAATGGAATGCATGATGGGAGACATGTTTCCTGGGATCCAACCTCAGTTGTTTAAGTGCAAGGTTTGTCTGATTTCTTATTGCAAGTACTGGGCAACTTATCTATTAGGCCTTTTCACCCTTCGCAATTCCTGCCAAATTACAGAGAATGTGGAACTTCTGTGATCAGCCCATAACTTTTGTTTCATCTATACTAGCTTTGTCTACCAGCTTATACGTATTGGGGGTGGGGTGGGGGGTTGAAGCATGTCCCTGCTACAGAAGCATAATTTCCTCATTTCACTTACAATTGTGCTCTAAATTTCATAGGGAGCATACAGTACATGTTTATAGCTGCTTTACAGCTACTGAATTCTTAGGTTCACTGATTTTTTCATGCTGTGTTTTGATTTATTTCTTTGGTTTACATCCAAACCATTTAAAATAAGCATTTTAAAATAAATAGTTAAATATAAATTTGGTTATATTGGGATAGCCTGCATAGCAATGCTCCTTATTTTTCCAAAACAAAACAAGCAAACAAACAGACCTGTGAGGTAGGTTGAACTAAGAATGGCTAAGGGAGGTCTACTGTTGTCTCCAACACTTTAACTTGCACTTTCTCATGTTTCTTTACTTGGACCAGTTTAATACATAGTAAAATCAAGTACATCTTGCCTAGTATTGCCTACATTAAATGGCAACCATCTTAAATGGTGGTAACTTTGTTAAACATACATTCATTTCTGGTTTTTTGTCCTTTTATGCAGACTTTTACTATTTTAAATATTTGATTAATCTTCTCCTTATCTCATTTTTCCCATTACTCTTCCTTCTTGGTGTACTATTTTCTTTCTGTTGATTCCTCCTTATTGATTAATTATTATTAATAATTGTTTCATATATACTAATAATTAATATCTTTGGTGATAGAGACATTCTCTGAGTATGGGCTCTAGCACAAGTCAGAAAGCTCATCAGACTAAGCCTCTTATCCTTGTGACCAACCTGGATTGCATCCTGCATTAATTATTTTTAAAAACATTTTTCTCTGTCATTTTATTTTAGCTTTAAGTTCTTTCTTTCCTACAAGCCTTCACTTCATGCATGCCATTTTTGCGCTATGAGCCTCTAGTTACGCAGTGTTGCTGTACTTCCAGTTTAATATGGGGTATTTTCAGTGTAGTGATTGGTGAATTCCACAAGGTCCTTTCTCCTTTGACCAGCATTATTTTCTTCCATCTGACAGGTTCATGTGGCCAATAACATTCAGTGGCCATGAATAAGCAGAAAGTTGAACTGTCAAGCTGTACACTTGGATTATTTCCCCAATAATAGGCCAATATAAGAGATGTTTAATGAAATATGCTCATTTTTATTAAGCACCTCTGTTTCATATCTCAACTTGCCAGACAACAAGCAGAAGATAATTCATTTTTTTTCTAGGTAAAAGCTAAGCAAGAACAGTTTGTAGTGATACTGATTCACTAGCCAAGATAATAATGTTCTCCATTGCTCTTTGTTGCATCTTGGCTTCACTCCTGACTGACAGTGAAGACTAGAATGTAGGATTTTTATTTGGGAAAGTGGCTTGTTTAGTATTAAAATTGATGATTCCCTGAACATGGTTCAAAGTTATACACGATAGCAAACCCTACTTCTTGCAACTAACATTGATCTCACTTTTTCCTTGCTCATTGGCAACTAGATTTTCTAACATATATACTCAAATCACAGGTGTCAAACTCAATTGTGTCTTGTGATGTATCATGACATATTGCGACGGGTTTTGCCTTTGCGGAGTCGGGGTGGGAATGGTTTGCATGTGACGCATCCGGCTTGCGGGCCGCTAGTTTGACGCTCCTGCTGTAAGTGGTTGACTCTGCAAACCACTTAGAGAGGGCTGTAAAGCACTGTGAAGTGGTATATACCAGTAAGTCTAAGTGCTATTGACCAAGCTGCATTCAAGGTATATGGGTATCCATAACTTTAAGAATTATGCAGACAGTCTCTCTTCCACTCCCTCTGTTCTCTACAAAAAGTGACAATTGAAAATATATAGAAATTGAAATATATTTTACCAATCCCAAGAAAGATAGCAGATTTATACTGAATATTCATAATCTAAATTACTTCTTGAAGACTCTTGGTCTAGAATCTGTTAGTAGTGAGTCCATGGGTATCACTTTGCATTTCATTTGAGCAAGGTCATTTTATTGCTTTACTTTTTTCGCAGTACCTAAGCAATAATGGGTATCTCTATTCCTTCAACAACACACCAACATTATAGACTGAATCTAGGTTGTCAAAGAAGAGCAAAGTAATCCTTTTCCATGGTTTATGTCTTATGAATCATGAGGATTCAGCAGGAAGTGCACTTAGTTCTATAATATGCATAGAACATGGGGCAATTGCTCCAGTGTTTTTTTACATTTTAGATTTGGTAAAAGTCTCTGTAGGTACCTCACAAATATTATTTGTCAAAAAACTCTAGCTATCTATCATCCAGTTCTTGTTATTTTTGCAATTTCAGAATTTACATTTAAAATAAAAGAAAAGGGATATGCACAAATATATAATATGGAAACATCTACATGCAGGGTTATAGTGTTCAGGAAGAATGAAAAAGTGCAACAGGAGGAAGGAGGGGTTGAAACAGGCAGGCAAATATTAGAGACACCAGAGAACTTGCTAATAGTATTGTATCCATCTTAACAGGCCTTTTTCCTAATTTGTTACAGCTGTTTCACCTGTATATGTAGACCATCATTAGATTTAGCTCCAGAAAAAAATACATTTGTTTATTCCGTCATAAAACTTCAACCTTCTCAGCCTTCAGCAAATCCTCCAGGTGCATTGGACTCCATGAATTCTTAGATGAATAGTTTTCCAAGACATTTGGAAAACAGCAGATTTTCTTCCATGTCTACAACCAGTTTACTTCATCGTTATTTATGAAATCTGATACATACATATGTACATACTTGAGGGCATCTTGAGAGAAAACTTTCTCTCAACATCATGATGGGCTACGTTTCAACTTTCATTAAAAGCTAATTTAGCTTTTACTCAATGTGGATCGGGAGTCAAATATGGTTGTGCTCTTGGAACCTTATTTTAAAGCATATATTAATAATGGCTTATAACGCAATTGACTTTTAAAAAGATGTATTCGATTATCAACTTGGTATTTGGTAAGTAGTGACATTGGCCTGATATTTTAGGAGTTCCTGTGTCCAGAAGAGTATGGAAAGTCTGACTGTGATTTATATTGTTTTAGGACTTCCTGGAGCAGTTTTCCCACTGCTGTGCTGTTTTAGTCGTATCACAAAAAAACATGTTCCTTGCTTTTTATCAACACCCAGCTTGCAGTGGGTTGGTATTGTTTGTCCCTGAAGCTTTTTTACTATAGACTTCAGAGACATTTTTTCTCTCGATTACACTTTCCAGAAGATTCTGTCAGCATTTCAAACAAAGTTCAAGATTGTCTCTTGAGATATATATGTATTCATGATTTAAGAGAGAACTTTATGATCAAATTCATTTCTCCCCCTTCTTTCTCTTTCAATGTATCTGAAACTAATCTTCGTATTATATTTAGAAATAATATTAAGCTAGGATATTTAACTGTGCTGGTTTAACCAATAAGCCATAGTTGCCAATATCCCTCTTTATTCTATGCCAAACGGAACCATTATGTCATGACCCAGCCCACAGCACTTAGTCCCAAATCAACCCCCAAGCAAAGACAAAGTAAAACAAACCAATTACCGAGAGTTA
>JANHFP010002418.1:90281-100395 GCA_032468135.1 Calamaria suluensis | reverse complement strand
GCTGAGTGTATTGAATCCAAAATTATTTGTTGCTAAGTCTCCCTCACAAGGAAGGGAAGGAAGAAGTTGACTCATTCTTATGGTAGAGCTGAAATAGTGGTCAAAATTCCAACTCAGCAAGATGAGGAAATTTATTAGATTTCTATTCTTTTCCTTTGGAAAGTCAAGCTGGGGTGTACTGTACACAGTCACTTTCATTTTTCCTTCTTTGGGTTGACTTAATCTTTTGTTCCTGAGCAATAAATTTAAATAAGATTCTTGTTAGGGAATGTTTTTTTCTAATATCAGTACTTTAAATACAGGCATAACATTGCCAAAATCAGTAGGATTGTGGCTTCCGGATCAAGGAGCCCCTCTTGCACCCCCGTCAACGCCATAGGAAACGCACCATCCCTTCGCTCTTTGCATGAGCACCTTCCGTGCACAGAACATCCACCAGGGGGAGGATTTCAGGTTTCGGCCCCTGTTACAGGTTGGGAATGCAGTGACTTCATTCAGTTTTGCCTTTCTAGGATACTAGACACTCTCTCACTTTAACCCTTTGAGCTTTGAAGGCGTTTAGAAAGGCGGAAAAAAAGTCTTAAAGATCCAGAGGTGGAAAAGGTAGAGGGGTGTGTGTGTGTGTGTGCGTGCGTAAGGGGGTTGTTGTTGGTTGGTCTCATAACAGGCAGAGGGAAACACAGAATTCCAGACCATGCATGTTACTCACAGGACTTAGTCCACTTCCCAGGAAAGGAAAGGAGAGGGAAGGGAAGCGAAGAAACCTGGAGAATCAATCATTCACACCCCATTTCCTGACAAACTCCTAGTTCAGGTGGGGAGCTTGCATCGCAGATCTCAAGCAGGAGGTAAGGAATGTGTTTAAAAGGAAGAAAGGCAAAATATTATTCCTATGTTCTCACTGTGTGCTGGAAGACATAAAGTAGGTTTGGATCCCCTGCAGTTCAATTTGTCTTAGGAAGGTAGTGAACCAGCATCCTAAACCAGACTCAGTTCACTGGCATTTCATTTCTGATTGTGTGGATACATTCTTTTTCCTTTAAGAGAATCGCAAAATGGAGGACAGTTGTTCATCTTCTTCGGTAAAGGTTTCCCTCGCACGTATGTGCTAGTCGTTTCTGACTTCAAGGGGCGGTGCTCATCTCCGTTTCAAAGCTGAAGAGCCAGCGCTGTACAAAGAAGTCTCCGTGGTCATGTGGCTGGCATGACTAAATGCCAAAGGCGCATGGAACGCTGTTACCTTCTCACCAAAGGTGGTCCCTATTTTTTCTTCTTGCATTTTTACATGCTTTCGAAACTGCTAGGTTGGCAGAAGCTGGGACAAGTAACAGGAGCTCACCCCATTTAAATAGAGTATTTTTTTTAAAAAAAGCAGCTGGTCAGCTTTTCCAAAGGAGCCTGGGGCACTGGCTGAGGTAGTGAAGATTATACACTCAAGAATGATCTACAGAGCAATTAGCCATTGACAAATAAAATTACTTATAATGTGTGTTCATGTACTGTATTTACATTTTGAGTTTCTAGATATAGAAAGATATTTATCTTGAAAAGGGTTATGGCATGTCCTTTCCTTAAGTTTTTTTTCTCCTTGGATCTAGCTATACTTGATAACCATGGTCAATGTTTCTAGCCTTCCCCTTTTGGAAGAAAGGCAACAATTGAATGTTCTAAAAGAAATTGATTATTGGATTCCTTTATTGGATTATTGGATTCCTTTCCTCAGGTTTCAGCAAACTGGATTTACTGTCAACTATTTTGACAGTGAAGGAGATAGTACTGCCCCAAGAAACCAACTCTTTGACTTGAGTATTCTTGTGTCAAAGCTATTGCCCCGTTCCAGTTGGAGCACCAGTTGTTGCCCATCTGGAGTAGTAACAGAAGCTCCCAACGATAACTCACACTCTCGTTATTACCAAATGGATTACTATAGTGCCATTTATATGGAGCTTGTAACCTACAGTTCACGCATAATCCAGCAGTTTGTTTATTGAGCAAGGAATATATTACCCCACTGTTTTGAGTCTTGTATAACTTGTGTACTATATTGTCAGCTGCCAAGTGTCTTTCAATTGTAACAATATAAAAATTAAGTGACTCATGAAACATGTGACATGGAGATTGATTGATTCTCTTTGGAGAGTGACTATGAAGACACTGTTTATATAGCCACCATATTTTGTGGTAGCAGTTCAGATAGAAATTCAGATTTCTAAATGCACAGATGATCTGTGGGACTCTGGCCCTATCGTCTCAGAAGATATTCACTGATGGATTTAGAATATGAACATATTCTTCAAGTTTATATGTTTATCCAGTTAAAGATCCCATCTCTGTTCTTGCAACTTAAGATGTGATGCGGCTACTCCACATTGTTGCTTTTATGTTTCAGGCCAGCAATAAGTATAGAGGGATATTAACATGGCATATTTGTGTACCTATATGTGCTAATTCAGCAAGGAAATTATGTGAGAGGTTCATTTGCTAGTACACTTCCCTTCAATTACTGAAAGTAACAGTTGTGCTTAATGATTTTTTATTCCTAGGTTCCATTTTGTTCTCAGCACAAATGCTGCCTCCATATATTAATTGTGAGTAAAACCATTTAATGCATACACGCACAGGCCTCCCCTACAAAACGAGTCCTTTTGTAGCACAATTGGTAGCTTGATCTCTTGGAGAAGTGGGTGAAAGGCCTTAAGGGCACAAAGTGAAATAACTACAGAACGTGATGCTGTGGAGTGGGTATTAGAAAGTTGAAATGTTACAGTTAACTCATTTGAAATGTTTGTCTGAAAAGCTGCTTTGCCTACCCAATAGAGCAGGGGTGGGGAAACCATGGCCCTTTTATGACCTTTGGACTTCAACTCCCAGAATTCTTGAACCAGCATGGCTAGCTCAGAAATTCTGGGAGTTGAAGTTCAAAAGTCATAAAGGGGGCATAGTTCCCTGCCTTTGCCATGGAGCAAAGATGCCCAACCTAGAACCCTAAAGTTACACACATCCCTCCCCCAGATAAAACTTCCTACACCTAATCAAGCATGCAACTTGATCCTAACTTTTAATCTGAATGAAGGAACAGAATATTAGACTCATTGTACTTATCATTATTTCCTTTAGATTTAATCACATTTTAAAATTACTGTAAGCTATTGAATTACAGATAGTCCTCAATATATGACCAGTTTCTTAAAACAGTTCAGAATTATGGCAGACCTGGAAGGAAGTACTTAAACCTGGTCTTGAAGTTACAATTGCTGCGCCAACCTTGTGGTCATGTGGTCACATTTTGGCTGCTTGTCAATTGGCTGAAATTTAGGATCGGCAGCAGTCATGTGATCACATTTTGTGACCTTTTTTTGCTATTTTGCAGCAAAAATGCCAATTGGATAGCATGGTTTCAGATTTACAGCCACATGATTTGCTAAATGACTACAGTGATTTGCTTAACAAACATTGTAAAAACAATTGTAAAATCAAGTCCATTCACATAACCGCTTGATTTACAAATGTAGACTTACACATAACATCCCAGGCTCAATTGTAGTCTTATCTGTATGAAGTTGCCAGCTGTTATTCAGATCATCTAAATTGAGGGTGTGAATACTCAATGCAGGAACTCTGATTTATATACATATACATAACTAAACATATACATACAAGTTTGGAATCCAAACTCCAATTTTCAAGCATCCTGTGGTGGCACAGGGGCCATGGTGGCATACTAGTTAGAATGCAGTATTGCAGGCTAACTCACTATTTCCTGTCAGGAGTTCGATTCTGACCATCTCAGGGTTGACTCAGCCTTCCATCCTTCAGTGGTTGGTAAAATGAGGACCCAGCTTGTTGGGGGCAATATGCTGACTCTGTAAACTGCTTAGAGAGAGCTGTCAAGCACTGTGAAGTGGTATATAAGTGCTGTTGCTGCTATTGCTATCCCAGACAGATGGCTGGCTAACCTTCACTTGAATATATCTATTGATGTGCTCATTGGAAAACCTGATGCCCACCTTTTTAAATTACCATTCTCACAAGAACCGCTCAGCATGACCAGTGGTTGGGGACCATAGGTTTGGTAATTCAAAACATCTGGAGGATGCCAAGTTGCTAATCACTATTCTAAGTAATCTGAAATAAAGTATTGAATAAATAAAAGAGGAAGAACAGAGTTCCCCACCTCTATTAGAAGTTTCATATAGTGCTACTGTTCAAGATATGCACGAGCAGTGTGAAATCCCAATTGAAGCAAAAATACACTGCCAAGGGAGCCAGCTGTTTTAAAAGACAATTCTAAATATGCAGATTAAAAAAAACACCCTCCACCATGTTTTCTGTTAACAGAATATCCAGAATATCATTCACTGGTGTAGATTATTTTACCACATATGACAAAAATGTACATACAAGTATTATTCCCATATAAAATCAATTTCAACTTCATTCTAACCATACATACTTCAAATGTGGGTTGATATTTATCCTGAGGCTACTTACAAAAGCTGTAATTTTGTGTATATCTGTTTATAGCCTTCAAAATGTTGATATAAATAAAACAAATGACACTCATCTGAGTAAACTTTCATAGGCAAGCATGCTTACATTTGGGGAATCTATTTTCATCAGAGCAATTAACATGACTGAAATATTCCATACCATCTAAATCAGCCATGTCCGACCCACAGGCCTCATATGGTCCTAGACACCTAGTAAAGCCGCCACACAAGATAATAAAAATATTTTTTAAAAAGGAAGTTTGTTATTTATACCATTAAATATATTGTATATTTTATACACAGCACAAGACAATTTGTCTTCACTTCATGGGGCTCAGGCAACCCAAAAAGTTGGGACAACCATGATCTAAAATAAATGTGTTAATATTTTTTAATGTATTCATTTCATATTTTATGCTGAATGCTTGCTTAGCATTGAAGAGAGGTTTCATTTTGCACAATTTTTGAATACCTGAAGCCCCTATCTTTTATTGTTCTAATATTTGGCAAAGAGATTCGGGGACTCCCAGGAAGTGAACACCTTATGATATACCAGAAATAAGTGAAGTCACATTTTTCTGAAAAACTCTCTGGTAAAATCCCAAAGATAGGGGTGCCACAAAAAGTAATTTAAAATGCTCACTTCTGTTTAGAAGAAAATACCTTCTCAGGGGTGCCTGAGAATTTAATATTCCTGAGAGACAGAGTATGAAAGCTATTATTCAGTATCTTATAGGAGCAAGTGGTCAATTCATTCATGTGTGTACTTTGGACCTTTGGATGCTCTTTTCTTTGAATCTAAATTTTTGAATTTAGATCTTCCAAATATGAAGCTTTGCTTCTTAATTTCAAATTGTGGAGGTTGGCTTTTGTTAATTCCACTTATGGACATACTGTTTTATGATATTAGTGAACTGACTACGATGATACATTTGTGGTGGAAAATTCTACAGGACTATTACAAAATATTTTGTGTTGACTTGGTACAGACTTGCATTCATACCATGACTTGTCTTCCACCATGACTTGGCCTCTAAAAATTGCATTTTTTAATTGGTGAATTGATCTACAATGAGCAACAAAGTTATCTTATTTTTCATATTTCTCAGATTGCAGGCCATTTAGTTTGTTCTAAGAGTGAAGCCAGACTTAATCTATATTGCCCAATACCCATCCTTTATTTTTATAGTAGTTCTGCAGCTTATGATTATAAGATAAATCAGGTTTTTTTATTACAATATGAAGGGACTTTGAGGTTTTATGAGAATGGAAAGATCAGATTATGAGTGAATGGTGAGTATTTTTATAATACTGATGCTTTAGCACCAAAAACTGCATTCTGATTCAAATTACATCCCCTTCCCACAGCCAACTTAAAATTAGATCTGTCAATCCTCCAGTCTTTTGGACGGGATATATTTTCTAAGAGCCTATCTTCTGAGTGATAATTACAATCATCAGTGGTTAAATGGCACATTTCTCTCTTGGGTTGGATAAGAACATCCCATATTTATCATCCCTTTCAAAGGCAGGGTATTTGAGGGTGTATTCTGGCAATTGCAAAGGAAATTATTTGAAAAGGTTTAGGTGGCCTGGGTCTTTCCAGTTGCAGCCCAGCAGCCTCTCTCTCTCTCCCTCCCTCTTTTTAAAAAAATTCAATATAAAAATCAAGGTGTTGGATTAATCTGGTTCCTTTTTCTCTAGAATGTCTGATATCATTTCATTCCAAAGCATATGAAAATAAAAGAAATAGCAACCATCTTTTGACCAAAACCCTGGTGTTTTTTCACCACCTATGGCAGCAGGATTAACATATTTTTTCAAGGGAAAGGAAAAAGAAGTGATTCCATCAGGCCTAGTTCCTATGAATTTGGGAATATTTTTTCCCCAAATCAAATTCCAATTCAGTGACATCCACAGAGGAGTCAAAGCAGGCAAAATAGTGGGTGGAGCAGCACACTTCTTTGTTGTGGATGTAACACTGATACACATGCAAAGTAGTAAGGTTTAGATTGCAGCGTTTCCATTTTGAGGAGAAAATTTTTTGGGATGCCCACAATTTTGAACCAGAAGTTTTTCTGGGAGTGTTTTTCAGTTCCTTGGTTTAGCTCTATTTTTTACATGTTTGTTTCCATCTAAATCAAATTTCTCAGAGGTAGCACAATTAAATAAATCAGCTGAACATAATTGATCCACAAATAAGGGCTCTAAGAAGAGGGAAACTGGAAGATTGCACATAGGGAAACTAGAAGATTGATTGCATTTTAATCATGATACTTGGAACCAAAATAACAATTAAGCAGAGCTCTGAAATTTGGTGGCAAGGCTGCCTTCTTCGAATACTGAAGGAAAAAGGTCACAAATTTTAGCTAGAGCAGTAATGGCAATGATTTTGAAAGAGGAAAATAGCAAAATCAGTTTCAAAAAGTGAATGGGCAAAATGTGGCCCTTTTCTGAAGCTGTCCACCCAGAATTTTCTGTTCCCATTTGGATCTTAATTTTTTTCCTCCTTAGTTTTCTGTGGCCTGTTCTTTTCACCCCCATCTTTGTTGCATCTCCCCCTCCTCCTCCATCATCCACCTCTTGATGAAATGTAGCTCAGACCCTTAGTTGAACAAAAAAATAAAATAAAACCAATGGTGGCTTTAAAATGCACACGTAAGGGATTTCTAACCAAGCTCACATATGATTGCAGAGAGTTGAAGATGGTCCGGCCCCTTTCCTAGCCCACAACTGAGGCTAGAAGATAATTATGTCACTGCTACATAGGCAGTAAACAGGCTGCAGTAATTATAAGTTCAGAAGCCCTCAGAGTCAAAATATATGTGTTACTGGCCTGATATGCTCTGGTAAATACCAGTCTCTTTCCTTTTAAAGTGGTACAGTGATGTTACGTTGACAGGAAAGCTAGTGACAACTCTTTTTCGAAAGCTGTTCCTGGATGAAAATTGTTTTGTGGATGTATAAACAAAGCCTGCCTGTGGTCAAAACATTTTGTACTACCTACCAAGATCGAGCCTGTTTTATTTTCAGATGATTCCTACTTTACTCTAGAAGCCTCCAATGAAGGCAACTGCCTTCATTGGAACAGTTGAATATTGAATATGTTTCTCAGGCTTCTGAAAAATTCAATACTACTGAGGGAAAAATATTCCCATAAGTCTCTGTTAGAGTTTTGTGAAATATCAGAGGAAACCTTCCTTTATCTTTCCCTTTTAAGAGCATCTTTTCTCTTTCAATGTCTCATTTGGAGAATTAAAAACAAGTATCTGGCATTCATCAAGTCCCCTCAAAAGGCTCTAGGTCTGAAAGGAGCTGGAGTTAGGATATCTGTTTGCACTAGTATCACTAATTTTTGAGAGCTCAATCAAAACAGACACATTAGAACCAGTGATTAGATTTTTTAACACTTAATTTTTTTTAAACAAGAATTTATTGATTTTATTTGGGTAGGGGAAAAGATAAAAAGATAGGGAGAGGTTTTACATCCATTTAATTACAATGCTTTATTTTACATTATATTTTTTAACAGTAGGAAGTTTCCTGCTCCAGCATTTTCAAAACAATTACTAAAATACTTTCTTAATTCTCCAGTTGTCAAATTACTATTTTCATACTCTATTGAGCACATCAAATATCTTATTTGTCTTGTAATATTAATCTTCTGGGCAATGGCCCCCCATCCCTCCAGGTCCAGGCCCCCGAGTCTCCTCCCTCCCTCTTTCTTTTGAAAAAAAAAATCATTCTTTTTCAATGCTGTTGTAACTTTAAATGGTCGCTAAGCAAAACAAACATCAGTTGAGGACTACCTGTTTACAGTGTAGACAAGGAAAGGTGCTCTGGTGCCCCCAGCACCCTCTAGTCTCAAAAATCAGCATCCTAATCTAATCCTAATCTACTTTCAATCCACACAGTTCTCCTGAGTGACACAACTGGAAAGAGGGAATGAGGAACCAAAACATTCTGGATATTAAATGAAGACCTGGCTATGTAGAAAGCTAAGTAAAGACTGGTCTGGTTGGCACTTGAATGGGGAAAATCCACAGAATCCCAACGCTGTAAATTAACTGAGACGTTAAAAAAAAAAAAACCATCCCAAAAGCAAGGAACTCATCATCTGCATAATGTTTCCAAGAAACCTGCATGGAAAGAGCCATGGAATTGCCTTGGGGAGCACAGCTAGAAATAAACTTTATAATACTATTTTTTTCCCGCATGTACTTATGGCATCTCATGATGCCACAGGAATGCCCAATTTCTGTTTTCTTCAGAAGTTGGCAAGCCTTCAAACCAAGGTTTGCATGCGACGTGACTGTTCTGTTAAGAGATTCCACTGAAATAACAGTATAACGAAATTGGAAGGGAGCTTGGAGGTCTTCTAGTCCAACCCCTTGCTCAAGCAGGGCACCCTATACCAGCAATGGCTAACCTTTTTGCTGTTGCATGCCAAAAATGGGGGGAGCAAAGGGGGGGGATCACATGAATGAGTGCCCACACCCACAAATTCAATGTGTCATGCAACCCCCCTGCACTCTCCATGCTTTTGGCATGCAATGGCAATGTCGGCACGGCAGGCCCACTTTTTGCCCTCCTCAGGCTCCAGAGGCTTTCTAGGAGCCTGGGGAGGGTGAAAACGGCCTTCCCCACCTGCCATGGAGGCCCTCCGGAGGACAGAAATGGCCCGTTTGCCAAATTCAGGTGGGCCCAGAAGGCCTGAAAATCAGCTGGCCGGCATGCACATGGGCGCTGGAGCTGAGCTTGCATGCCCACCAATATGGATCTGTGCGCCACCTGTGGTACCCGTGCCATAGGTTCGCCATCACGGCCCTATACAATTCCAGACAAGTGGCTGTCCAGTCTCTTCTTGAAAACCTCCAGTGATGGAGCACCCACAACCTCTGAAGGCAAAGCTGTTGCACTGGTTAATTGTTGTCACTGTTAGGAAATTTCACCTTAGCTCTAGGTTGCTTGATTAGTTTCAATCCATTGTTTCTAATCTTGCCTTCTTGTGCTTTGGAAAATAGGTTGAACCCCTATTCTTTGTGGCAGCCCCTCACATATTGGAACAATGCTATCATATCACCTCTAGTCTTTCTATTAACGTAGACATACCCAAATCCTGCAACCATTCTTCATATGTTTTAGCCCAGAGGTTTCCAAACTTGTCAGCTTTAAGACTTGTGGACTTCAACTCCCAGAATTTTCCAGCCAGCAGAATTTCAATTCTGGGAGTGGACGCCCACAGGTCTTAAGGCTGACAAGTTTGGGAACCTCTGTTTTAGCCTCTACCTCCCTAATCATATGTGTTGCTCCTTTCTGCACGTTTTTTATAATATGGTGACCAAAACTGGATGCGGTATTGTTAAAGTTAAATGTTAACGTGGGACCAGGAAAAAAAACTGACATTGAACTGGAACATCATTTTACATGTAATTGAAAGCATTATGCGAAGCGAATATGATCATTTCCTGAATATTTCATTATTCACCTCTTCTTGCTACCAACTTGCTACAAACCTGCCTTCCACTGAGGACCTGTATACTGCAGGAGTCAAAAAGAGGGCTGTGAAAATATTTACAGACCCCTCGCATCCTGGACATAAATTGTTTCAACTCCTACCCTCA
>JANHFP010002418.1:68685-79181 GCA_032468135.1 Calamaria suluensis | reverse complement strand
TGTTCTGCTCTGTCCTGGGGGGGGGAGGGGGGGATGGAGTAGAAGAGGCAAACTCGGAAGGCATCAGAGTTCCTTTTCTTCCAGAGGAACTGAAAACAGGCACAGCTTTTGGAAGAGGGGTTGAAAGGACACGACTTGAAAGCCAGGCTGTTTTGGAAGGATCCGAATGATCAGGGCTTAATTTTTGGTTACAGATTTACAGCAGTTGCCAGGTTTAAGATGGAAATCAGTCCTGTCCCCGTCTCTAACCCCCCTCCCCTTGTTCCTTCTGGCTGTTGCTAGTAACCTCTGTGCCACAAAAGTTTCAGTTTTTACACCGGAGGGCTAAATCTGTTTTAAGAAAACTTGTTTGCAGAATGTCCGCTGACCTGATCATTCTTAGGAGGTTCCTTCAGCCTGTAGTTAATTAAATCCCCCCACAAGTCTTCTGCAGAGGTTTAAAAGGGGGCATTGAGAGGCATGTCTGCTGTTCAGCTGAAGTTCAAAACCAAGTGATTTGTGCGCATAGTTAGTATCCACACGGGACCTTCTCTCCTGTCTTAAAATATATATCTTAAAAAAGGCAAACCAGCGTAAGTCTTAACAAAAAGGTTGATGCTTTGATGAAACAGTGGTGGGTTGGCATGGTTCCGATCTGCCCCCTTTTCCTATTAGCTTAATTGTTGCAGGTTTTCTGGGCTTATATGGGGTACCCATGTCTCTTGCTTCCTAGAGAGGAGGTTGGGAAGGGAATGGCTGGGGAGAGAGGACTATTCTGCGGCTGGTTCACAGCCCTATTCAGAACAGATGTTCAACATCTGGGGGACAAAAAACTGGACAGATTTAAATGGTGAAATGTTTGTGGCCTGCCAAACACAGAAATGGCATGTGTCTGTCAGGTTCTGTGGAATAGCTTACATAGAACATGATACATGCTATTTTTGTGTTAGGTAACCCGGCTGTTTAAGCAGTTAGGTATGATTTACTGTACATATGGCATAAAGGCTGGCATTGTGTGTGTGCGTGTTCAAAGTCAAAGATTTATATGTGCATTGATCATTTATCAGGAAGCCAAAAGTGTGTTTCTTTGAAGAGTCCACCCACTCACCCCATTTATCCTGGGCCATAGTGAAGACAAAAATAAGCTGTAAGATCTTCCAATGGAGAGAATGGAACACAAATGGTAACTTTCATTCTCTTCTATCCTAAACATCTGCACCCAGTGAAAGTTTTAACTTCGCTTTCTGTGTTGGACTGATCTACTGTTTTAAATACTTAGTGTAAACACCATGAAAGTTTACTCATATCTTTCCATACACTTTCTTTCATCTAGTAATGCAACACACAAACTAATTAAGCTTCCAAATATGCTAGGCTGTAGCCCAAAATCAGCCTTTCCCCCTCCCTTTCTCCCTCTGCTCCCAATTATAAAAGTTCAAATGCTTTTCTTTTTGTCCTCCAGGCTTTTGCTGAGTTCATTCCAGAGATCTGAAATTGGTGATGGGGCAGTGGGTGAAAAATACTCCCTCCAATTTAATGGTCATCTTTATTTTTAACTTGATACAATTAGTCCATTGTTCAAAGATGACCTTTTTCTAAGCCTCTCCTACAAAAGTGAGTCTTTTTGAAGCTTAACTTGCTTCTTTTCTTTATGTGGAAACAACCAAAACAATTTACTTTCCACTACTTCAGCCACCTGAAGAAAGATGTTTCAGGAATTAAAATTGTTTAAGCTGCCCTCAGGGACAGGTAACCTAAGGTCTTGAAAGTTATGTGTGTTGCACTTCAAGAGTGAGAAAGATTTCCTATTTGGATATAAACAGTGATGTTGGGGTTAGTGTGTTTCCCTGGTGTATGCATAGACAGGAATAAGTTGCATTGTGACTAGTAAACTGAAGTTGACGTGGAATTAGGTGGGAACTTCTTGCCTCAGAAATTCTGAGTGATTCCTATTTCCTTTCATTGTTTTCAAGCTCTGCCCTTTCAAAAACTGGGATTTAATTCCATGTGTGTGAATTGCGTTCGCCAGTCGGGTTTTTCTGTCCAGCGAGGTCAGTGGGCATCGGAAAAAAATATATTCATCTGTATGGTCCTGGGTGACTTTAAAGAACAACAAACAAATTGCAACTGTTATGGTTGCAGACTGCCTAATTTGGCTAAGAAATTTGGTAAGATCTTCCAATGGAGAGAATGGAACACAAATGGAACACAAATGCCTGTCTTGAGACGATTTCAGATTTGGTGACTACAGGGGCATATCCATATGCTTTGCTTGGCAGAAGTACAGCAAAACGGTTTGCTGTTTCCTGCTTGTGGTTTTGGGTTATTTGTTTTCTTTGAGTTCCCAGTTAGGTCTGCACTCCAAGGGCTTCCTGATGGTATCCTATCTAATTATTATCCAGGTCCAGCTAGCTTTGCTTTCTCAAAATCAGCCAAGGATAGCTAGGTGCTGCCACCTGCTGTGAAATAATTTAGTCACCATGGTAAAAACCAGAACAATTTGTGATGTACAGTAGAAATAGATGCCGGATCCTCATGATTACCAGCATGAATGTGTGAATGTATCCAGTGTCTGGGCTGTGACTGCTGCACTTTGTTTGTTCATAACACTTAACCTCTGCTATACCATAGAACAGCTTTTCTTAGCCAGTGTAGTAAACTTAGGTGATCATATAGATAAGAAGCTATTATTTTTACAGGCCTTGTCTGTGGTCAGTGTAACCAGTCAAATACGGGCAGCGGATAGAATTGAACCAAACCACTGTTTCTTCATAGTCTCTCCTTCTAAGTAATTAAGACTTGCAGTTGATGTTGGATGGATTTCAGCTTGTTCGCTTTTGAGTTGTGCTGGGTTAGATCAAACACTCTTTAGCTAATAGTCTTTGCTTTTGTGTCTCCCTTGATTTTTTTAAGGGTCCTGGTTTCTGAGGTCACCCAAGAAGAGATACTGGCTGTAGGAAGTGCAGACCTCGGACACAGCAGGAGGGGCAGCAAGAAGTGACTGTCGTCCTACACCACGTCTCACCACTTGCTTGGAAACCTGCAGTCCAGACTGGAACCATGGACTCTGCCAGGGCCCCCCACATGAAGGTCCGGAGTGACGTCAGTGACTACCTCAACTATGAAATCATCAGAGGGCATTACAACTACACCGGGAAGCTCAATGAGAATACCGATAGCAGGATTAAAACAACATCGGTGGTCTTCATCATTATCTGCTGCTTCATCATCCTCGAGAACATCTTTGTTCTGCTGACTATTTGGAAAACCAAGAAATTCCACAGGCCGATGTACTACTTCATTGGTAACTTGGCACTCTCAGATTTGCTGGCAGGAGTGGCATACATCGCTAACATCCTTCTGTCCGGCTCCACGACTTACACCCTCACCCCTGCCCAGTGGTTTCTTAGAGAAGGAAGCATGTTTGTGGCTCTGTCTGCTTCGGTCTTCAGCCTGCTGGCTATTGCGATTGAGCGATATATTACCATGTTGAAGATGAAGCTCCATAACGGCAGCAATAGTTTCCGTTCCTTCCTGCTCATCAGTGCCTGTTGGGTCATCTCTGTGATATTAGGGGGTCTGCCTATTATGGGGTGGAACTGCATTGGCTTCCTGGAGAACTGCTCCACCGTGTTGCCTCTTTATCATAAGCATTATATCCTTTTTTGCACCAGTATATTCACTGGCCTCTTATTGGCCATTGTGATCCTTTACTGTAGGATCTACGTCATGGTAAGGACAAGGAGCCGTAGGCTGACTTTTCGGAAGAATGTGGCCAAAGCAACCCGGAGCTCGGAGAAGTCACTGGCTCTGCTGAAGACAGTGATCATTGTTTTAAGTGTGTTCATTGTCTGCTGGACTCCCTTGTTCATTCTTCTGTTGCTGGACGTGAGATGCAAAGTCAAGGATTGTCCCATCCTCTTCAAGGCTGAATATTTCTTAGTACTAGCAGTCCTGAACTCAGCCACCAATCCGATCATCTACACACTTACCAACAAGGAGATGAGGAGGGCCTTTCTCAAGATTGTTCAGTGCTGGACGTGTCCCACCACAGACTCTGGGGCCAAAGTCAAGAGACCCATCATTGGAGGGATAGAATTCAGCCGAAGCAAATCTGACAATTCCTCCCACCCTCAGAAAGATGAGGGGGATCCTCCAGAAACGATCGTGTCCTCCGGTAATGTCACCTCATCGTCTTAGGAGCTTTGGCAAAATGGAGGCCTAAGCCCCTTGAAGGCTGACACTTGGGGGATAGCTCTGCTTGCTCGTCTCCAGACAGGAGGAGGAGAGTGAGAACGAGTTGGTCTGAAGGGGAAATGGAGTACTGATTGGGTTCCAGCTGCTGGCATAAGACACATGGTGCCCTTTGAAAATATTTCCTCTCTGGGAGAACGTTGTATGTTGGTTTGCCCTGAGGCAACTTAGGAATAGTCAGACTGTATACATCTCTGAAAAGTGGACACTTGGATAAGCAGTGCCTTTGAATAGGATATGAGTGGGGAAGGAGAGAAATATCTTCAAATTGCCCTCTCCCCCCCCCTCCCCGGGTAAAACTCCTAAATCCCTGAAACAGAGTTCTTGCTGTATTGGATTGACAGTCTTCTTCAATTAACTCCCTTGTCAAGGGAAGCAAATGTGCTAGTATATTCTGAGTAACAGAAAGAGAACCAGGGTGGGATTTTATCTCAAGAGTTGTTCAGGTGCGTGTATCCCTTTGGCACTTAATCATCGGTAGAAAGTCAATGGGAATTAGGTGCTGGAGATTGCTGTGGGTTACTCTGAGGAACATCGCCCCCCCCCCCCCCCAATACTCCTGGTTGTAGTTGAATCCTCACGGAATTAGTGAGACTGTGATACGTGTGAATTAGACCAGGGCTATTTGAACTTGATAGATGTGTCATTTGAAACTTTTTTTTTTTTTAAAAAAAGTTGACAAATATGCTGCTTGCACGAATGAGTTGCATTTTAATAACTTTAACAGCAGCTTTATATAACACAGTTTTAACCATCAGCCATGTCCCATTTTTGCTCATAAGAATGTTAAGAATGGCCCTGCCTGGAGACCTTAATTTCCTTCCAGGCATCTTTGTTGAATGACCTCCCTTATCTTAGCATAGGATACATATTTTTCCTTATTCTTCCTCCTGCCCCCCCCCCCCCTTGATAAAACAGCTGAACTCGGGGTGCTTGCCATATCCTTCTAGCATTTGTTGATCTGCAACTAATATCTGGAGATAGGCTGTTGTAACCTACAGTTCTTCAAAATTAATAGCTCTTGATAGACCATTTCTCCATGAATTTATTCATTCCATTCTTAAAACCACTTGAGTTAATGGCCATTGCCCTGTCTTATAATGAATTCTACGAGGTTAATTATGTGCCGTGTGACAAAATACTTTCCTTTGCTTTTTCTCTCTCTTTCCAATCAACTCCTTAGGATGATTTTTCTGAATCCCAGTGTTTTTGGTAAGGATACACGTTTTCCCTGTTCTATTTCTGCACAGCATACGAAATTTCCTATTTTCTTTTGCCATGTAAATTGTTCATTTGTGGTGGCGAAGTGGTTAGAATGCAGTATTGCAGGTTAACTCTGCCCACTGCCAGGAATTCGATCCTGACCAGCTCAAGGTTGACTCAGCCTTTCATCCTTCTGAGGTCAATGAAACGAGGACCCAGAATGTTGAGTGCAATATGTTGACATTGTAAACTGCTTAGAGAGCGCTGTAAAGCACTATGAAGTGGTATATAAATCTAAGTGATACTGCTATTCATTTCTCGTAATCATCTTCTAAGGAAGATATTGAAAGTCAGTCTCTTTTGTTGCCCTCTCCTACAATTTTTTCAGTTGTGTTACACCTTTTTTGAAATGTAGCCAGAAGTGTGCACTGCATTATAAATATGGATAAACCCTTTGTGTAAGGGCATTGCAATTTGATAGTTTTATTTTAATCCCTACCTAGCATGGACTATTTCTTTCTCACATTGCCACACATTTGGTTAACTTTATTAGTTGTCCACTGTGAACATACATTTTTGTTCTGGTTAGTTGGAGATATGAATATATACATGATTAAGGGGAGGTTTACCTCATATTGATTTCTGAGATACAGTTTAGGCTGAAAGTGAATCACAAATACTAAGAATTCTAAGAATGAACAAAGAAATAAGATTGGGCCATTCTGCAACTTCAGCAAACATCCACACTTAAAATCCTTATATAGTCATGTGTCCTTTCATTTTAAATGGTGTCCACTGACTGCAAATCCATGTCCATCCATGGAAAGTATTATTTGTATTAAATGAATGTATTTTATTACAGCATTAATTGCTATTTTGTGTTTGTGTATGTATGTATGTACATATTTTAATTTGAGTCAATATAAAATGTAGAGATGCTAATAAGCATAGATGTTATTTTATATCTGGACTGGTTGTCTTTAATTTGATGAGAAATAATTTCATGCTCCATCCTAACCTGAAGGGAAGTTCCCCATATTAATTACTTGAGACATACACCTGTCTTTTCCACTTAAGAGCAATCAGTTGCAAAGGAGGATATTGTTGATTTCTGTCACTTATAGTTGTGTGAAAGAAAGAATTTCTAAAGGTGCTGCTTACGGTGAAATCAACGTGTCTGTGTATGTGTGAGGGATGAACCAGGGGTGAAATCCAGCAGGTTCTGGAGAACCGGTAGCGGAAATTTTGAGTAGTTCGGAGAACCGGCAAATACTACCTCTGGCTGGTCCCAGACTGGGGTGGAAATGGAAGTTTTGCAATATCCTTCCCTCAGGAGTGGGGAGGGAATGTTGCAATATCCTTCCCCTGTCACACCATGCCCACCAAGCCGTACCACGCCCACTGAACCAGGTAGTAATTTTTTTTTTTGAATTTCACCACTGGGATGAACCTCCTAAAATTATCAGAGTTCAGTGGAAGAAGCCAAGTTTCATTTTTTTTTTAAAAAAAATGGCAGCAGTGTCTACTGTTGTGGCTGTTATTCCATCAATATTGCATTATTGAGCTTTTACTGGAAAGTAGCTGCAACCCACAGATTAATGTACAAACATTGGCTGACTTCATAGGTGGACGTTAGAAAAAAGATTATTGGCCCTTTTAGCATTATTTTCAGTGCAATTTTTTTCTAAAAAAATAAGTAAAATGTTTCTGACTTGGTTGTACAGTATAGCTTCATTGACCTTTTAAGTATTAATAAACCGGATTTTGTACAAACTGTACATTGAGCTATCCTTCCTTTGATGTCATACATGGCTCTGTTATAGTTTTGACAGGATACTTTTAAGAATTCTATGGAAGAACTCATTTCCTTTCTGCACTGAAAGGACAGCTCAGTATTAATCATGGTATCTATGAATGACATGCCTGAACCTACCCTAACAATTTCATTTGTTACAATCAAACATTACTTTGAAAGTTGAATTTGTAGGGTTTATCCCAACTATCTTAATACTGGTTTTTAGATCAACAAACCAAGATTCAAATGAGAATAAATAGTAGTTAAGATGCATTTCCCAATCTGATCGCTTCCAGATGTTCTGGGATACATCTCCTTCCTAACCAACTAGCTTGGAACTGTAATTTGACAAATATCAAACCAGGGAAGACTGAATGAGAAAAAAGTACATTATATGGTTGCAAGAATAATTTGATTGCAGGTACATAGGTTACGTGGAATAGGATCCAGTAGTTCTTTTTAAATACTGTGCTCAACCACTGGGAAAAAATATTGTTACAGAAATCTGAAGCACATATGTGGGTGAGTTCTCTGAAAATATCTCTTAAGTTTTTCAAAACTGTGTAAAAAAATGAAATGTATCTGTTTTTCTTACATACATTGTATCCAATATGAATGCTGGCCTGTTCAAATTAAGGAACAAAAGAGAGAAACAGGGAACTAATATTTCCTACAAGGCTTCATGTTCACTCTCTGATAAGAATAGTTTTGGGGGTTTTTTTTTAAAGAAAGAATGCACAGTATTCTCCCTCCACTCCATATAAAAAGTATGTTCCGATCCTATTATATCCACTTAACTGGAGGAAGCTTTTATTGAACGCATTAGATCTTATTTTTGATTACAAGCAGATAGGATTTATTGTTAAGCTAAAATCCAGAGTTTTAACACATTGGGTATTGTTTCTTGTGAGCTTTGCTAGAATTCTATTCCATCACAAATCACTTCTATGGTGTATCAAAAGAATTGAAAGCAGATTTTCAGCGGAGGCACAACCAGTGAGAACTTACACTTTCCAAATGTTGCAGTCCACTTGGAAGTTGTGGAATGGCGTTGAACCATAGCTCCCCTCATTTCCAACCAATAACTGCTGGAGGAGACTAAGTTTGTGGTGGCTGGTTCAGCAGGAACATGAGATTTAGATGGTTCTTCGGTACCTCATACTGGTTCTTCATTCCCAACTCCCCAGATAACTCCTCAGACTTTATTGAAACTTACAGGATGCAGTTGGGTTGCAAAGATAACCTTCACCTTCTTAGGTTGTGTGTCATCTCTCTGTAATGTTTTCTGGTGGAAAACTCAGCTGCCCGACAAATGAAAGAAATGTTTTAGGTTTCAGCCTTTTACTTCCTGAAGGAAATTCCAAAAATGCCCTGAAGACAAAAAACGGAAGAAGGCTGGGATTTCTCTCCATCTGTCTCATGGTATGGAAGAAATGACTTCATTTGCAATCATTTCCTTTTCTTAGAGAGTGTTTTTGGCAAAAGTTTGGAAGTGGGAGATGACTGGTCAGAATACACAGAATACTAAGATTAATTTATCAAGCCTAATACCCTTTAGATGTATTGGGATTGCTGTACCGTTCCAATAAATGTTATTCAGTGTTACGTTGCATAAATATTCTAGGATTTATATTAGCACATTAGGTTCCAGTTGTAGGAAGTCTGATTTTGGCTTTTATGGATTATTTCACTGGTTGTGTTATCACAGGTGACCAGTGATGGGTTGTTTCCGGTTCGGACCAATTCGTGTGATTCAATAGCAATGACTGGATGATGTCAGCGAACCGCTTCTCACCATCTGGGCTCCATTTAGTACCTTTATTTTCGCATTTTTGGCCAGCTGAATCAGTTGATTGCCACACCTTGCTGCTCATAAATGATTCTGAGTATGTGCAGAGCGCACATATGGCATGCATGCTCTAATGTGCATATGTGGAGCACACGGTGTGCATGCTGCTGTGCCTGTTCTACTGTGCACTTCAGGGTATATGCACACAGCGCGCACACTGATCATGAAACAACAATAGCAAAGATAAGTAGAACCCACCCCTGCAGGTGACCTTAATATATTTTCATGAAATATAGAAGATTGAAAATTTAGATTTTCAGATCTTTCTTTCTTTACAGTATTGCTCTTGAAGTGCTGTGGGGCTTTACAAAGTTTTTCACAGTGAAAGCCACACTTGAAGAAAAAGATAATTGCTGAAATTTAGAATTCTTTAAAAAAAACATTCTTTAATGACCACAACGCCATCATTCCAATTGCTTATCTAACATTAGACTAAACAGATACCATTCTAAACTTCTAAGAAAGAGAGTGAAGGTTATAAATCTAGACTACAAAAAAACTGATTTCTATTACTCTATTTATAATCATATTTATAATTTCTAATAAACATGGAAGGGAAAAATGAGAATGAATGCAAATGTTCACAGAAATGGGGTAGTTTTGTAACCTACTGGGCTGTATTTGCATAGTATATGGGGTAGTGGAGCTCCTCCCAGTTCCTCCTCTGAACTTCCCCTATCTGGCTCCACCCCTAGCTCATTGGGTCCAGCCTGTGCCTGCTCTTTTCCATCCTCATCCTCAGCTCCAGCCTCCCCCTCACTGCTCTCTGCCAGCTATTCCTCGTCGACCTCTGAGTTGGACGCTGACAGAGGCATGACACTGGGCGTATTTAACCAGAAGTTGACAACTAACTGGACAACAAACTTTAATCCTTTAATTAAGCAATTGTTTGGACTCCACAGTCTATGGCTGCTTCCTAAACAGGGATTCTATCATTCAGTTTCCTAGATACTTACCCCTCTGATCTAAGTCCAGGATCAAGACTGGCGTTGTCAGTGTGACATGGTCATTCCCTTATCCTGCTGTACTATGTGAATCATTCAGCAACTGGGTGTGTTATTGTAAGCCCCACTTAGCTTCTTCAATGCTGCTTCCCTGACATCATGATCTCTTTGGGGAATGAGAGGAAGGTAAACCTCAGGTTAAACACGAACTAGCTAAGCCTATGTTGGTAATGTGTTCAGGGACCTCCAAGCAGTCAGTTAAATCCTGACCATCTTTGCCGTTATCTGAGTTTCCCAGACATTTTCTGTGGATGACCCATCATGCAAAAACAAATTATGGAATGCAGAAGTAGTTCTCTGCTTAAGGTAATAAGATAAATAAAGATATTAAGATAATATCATTGGACCACGGTACCTACAGGACCGCATGCTGCCTACTCCCTCCCGACCGGTTCGCACTCACAGGGAGGGT
>JANHFP010002417.1:69101-84915 GCA_032468135.1 Calamaria suluensis | reverse complement strand
GGTGCCAACCTAACTACAAGAAAAAGGCTGAGCCAGCTTATCTATAACACAAAAGACACAGCCCTCAAGACATGATAGGATTAGCCCTCACTCAACATCCAAAACAGGACAATGTCATTAAGCCATAATAGGAATTGCCAAGTTGCTTCATTACCCAGGAAGATTCAGCCAGGTCTGGGACTCAAGGCAACCTACAAAGTTATCTCTGCATGGCTCCATGAGATTCTGACAAACAATCAGAATACATTTCTTACACAGGAACAGGAAGTTCCAAGAGAGGCTCAAGAGACCACATAAATTTCTCTCCCTCTCTCACCCATGTGCTCTTTTTTGCCCAGGACCTCAAACCATGTGATCCTGTCCACCATTAAACCATCTCTCAAAGCAGTCTCCATGTTTCCAGTGTGTCTTCCCAGTTGGAACTGAACCCAGATAGACATTTATTCCAACACAATTAAAATAAATATTATTTATTAGCGTTATTAACAGAATACATAAGGGACAGTAGAGGCTAGGATAGGGGAGGCTTCTGTGGGGCAGCATTGAGGGAGAGAAGGGGGACAGGATAGACTTCTTTGGGGCAAGCTTTAGGGACAAGGGGAAGAGGAGAGGCCAATCTCAACTACCCATTAATTTTCAAGTGATGCATTTCTATACTACACAGCTTTTTCATTGTCTGAGGAACACAGGGTACTCATCTTTTTATAGTTTTATAGGATTTCTTTCAAGTTCATCAGTGGCTCTTGACATATAAATTAATTGAATTCTTGGTCAATTTTTATATTTTGTAAAGGCAAGTATTTCTAGAAGAAAATAGTAATAATTATATTTTAGTGCTTATAGTTTTGATTTTATAAATGCAGAACTGCCGTAAGACGTAATGTAAATGCAGCTGTTATCTATATTTTTTCCTATAAAATATGAAATGTTATAAAACCAAGTTTTATGTGAAATATATCTTGAAAACTTCAAGAACTTCAAATTTACCTGCCTACATGCAACATCTGTTGGCGTCCGTGGACTGAAACAGGAACAAATGTCATTTCTGCCTGAAACAGGAAGTTATCTAAAATGATAAACATGTTTGTGGGGGAGTTTCTTCTCTATGGTTATCTCTGGCTGTACACCAGGTGTGAACTCTGCAGCCGCTCACTGGAGCTGAGTTACAGACCGGAAGGAGCCTTTGGGAGTGAAGCTTGTTCTTTCCCTGTTGGGAGTAAGGGGACTAGGTCCAGTGCCACAGGCTAATGCTTGACCTTCACAGGGTCTGAGTGTGGCTGTTTGAGTACTCCACGGGGCAGAAGACAGAAGGCAGAAGTACTCAAGGGCTATATGGTCCACTAACCCCAATTGAATCTGCTGTGGTTTACTCCGAAAGAAACTATTGAACCCTGCAAGGTTTACTTATAGCTATAACTTAGGGCAGGACTGCAAAGAAAGGACCCAGCTAAAATTTAATCTCCCCATGGATTCTGCCAGGGAGTTGTAGTGCAAGTTATTCTCAATAACTTGATTGATGACTTGCTGTTTGTTCCAGAATTTTAACAAGATAGAAATCTAAAGCAGTGAGCTCCCGTGGCTATATTCATCTAAACATTGTTATAATTGGCCAATTCTTTAAGCAAAACAAACTTGTTTGTACAAACGCTTTGATGTGTTCAGAAGTACGGTCTCCTTAGGGGCAATTTATGCTTTTAATTTGAACCTTAGCCTAACATTCAAACCAAATTTTGCTTACCGTTGATAGCTACAGGGACAGTCAATGATCAATGACACAATATAGGACAGTGATGGCTAACATTACCATCCCGTGCCAAAAGTGGGAGGAGCACGGGGGGGGTCACACGCACAAGTGCCCACATCCATAATTCTATGTGCCTTCCACCCCACACATGCATTTGGCAAGCGATGGCACAGTGGCCCCAGTAGGCCTGTTTTTGCTCTCCCCAAACTCGAGCCTTTTGAGGCGCCTGGGGAGGTGAAAACGGCCTTCCGCAACCCCCCCAGAGGCCCTCCCGAGGCCAGAAACTGTCCATTTGCTGACTTCTGGTAGGACTAGAAGGGCCAAAAATCAGTTGGTTGGTGCGCACATGCCCACCAGAATTGAACTCGTATGCCCACCATTATGGCTCCACGTGCCACCTGTGGCACTCGTGCCAGAGGTTCGCCATCATGGGTATAGGATCTTGTATATTAATACTTTTTCAGTTAACAGTATCTCCAAGTATCTATTCTCTGCATATCATTATTGCTATTTCTTATGTAAAATATTGAATACAGAAAACAGGAAAGTCTGTTCTCATTGTTTTTAAGAAATAGCCTAACTTTTAATGAGCTACTAATTTCTTAAAGCAGTGGCATCTTTTTTTCAGACTCACATGGTTGCTTGAAATTGATCAGTCTCTTGAACAGAGCAGAGATAATGGGCTCATAGAAGATCCTACCTAGTTTCACAGAATTGAATTAAATATTTGAAAGTTGGGTAAACTAATGGTTAATGCAATACTTCTATAAAGATTTACTTCTCTGCCCCCCCTACAGTTTTTAATTCATTTTGAAGAATTGTGCCTTGGAAAGCAGACAATGTCAATTGTATGTGATCTACCAGCTGGCTGGATGCTAGATCATCTCTTTTTCATAAATAAATCTGGATACTATTTTTGCCACTCTCTTGAGTCGGCTAAGGATAGTTTTGGCAATACTGTTGTTCCTGCCTCCTCAGGTACAAGTTTGATTCCCATAAAATCATGTACAAAAAAAAATTCCTGAATTTAGAAACTCGGGAGAAGAATCTAATCAGATAGTTAAGAGGACATACTTATTTCAAAAAGAATTTTTAAATATATTTAAGCCCCATATTCCTTCAAGCTTCAGGACGGAGAATCATAATCTAGAAACTAGTATGTCCAAACAGCAGAAAAATGACAAGGACAAGAAAACTTTTATTAGAGTTAAGGTTAACAAGGTAGAGTATAAAGATACATTTCTTACATATTTACATACATTTTCACGCAGTAAACAACATGAATGGAAATCACTGATTTATTATAAAGATAGCTATAGATTATTACTTTTGCAATGCAGAAATGCTGTGCAATTATTGATAATAAGCACTGTATAATTTTACCTACTTTCAGCATTTCATAAACCTCTGGTAAATGAAATCAAGAACAACTAATGTTAGCATATGCTAGTAATGTTTTATTATGAATGTATAAATAAAAAACGGTCCTGCAGTAAAAGACCATACTAGTAGTTCACCGAGTAACAGTAGTAATATGCGTCTTACACTCGTGTTATCATATGCATTTGCTATCCCCGAGTTGTTAAGGGTCTGAAGTACACAGAGTACTCATCTTCTTTTTATAGTTTTCTAGGATTTCTTTCAAGTTCATCAGTGGCTCTTTAGACATAAATTCTTTGAATTCTCGGTCAATTTTTATATTTTGTTCGGCCAAGTATTTCTAAAAGAAAATGGTAATAATTATATTTTAGTGCTTATAGTTTTGATTTTATCATGCCAGTTCTGCATTTATAAGACGCAATGTAAAAAGCAGCTGTTATCTATAGACATTTTCCCTATAAAACCAGTACAAAAACATTAGTTATAAAAATAAGTTTTATGTGAAAGGAATCTTGAAAACTTCCATAGGCGTAAGTAACAGATTTGTAAAAATGGAAGAGTAGGCAAAGAACATCACCAAACATTCTCCCTTACCATTCCAAGTTATAGGAACTCCAAAGAAAATATAAGAAAGGAATGTATATACTCTATCCACTATAGAAAATGAACTTGTAGAGTAAGTATTCTATTTATCTACAGGTGACCCTTAGTCGCTAAGGCTTAATGGCATTAATAACCAAAATAGACCTTTCTTCTTGCAGAATAAACTCGTCTTCAATTACTGGTACCAGTTAAAGGGTACACACCAGTAGTGGGATTCAAATCCGTTGCTACTGGTTCACTCGTGGGCGTGATGCTTCTGCGCACGCGCAAAGATGTCCGAGCAAGTGGGCAGAGCCTCCCACTGCCAGTAACCCACCACTGGTACACAGAGTTTTAGTAGTATATAATAGCACAAGTTACCTCAATTGTCTCAAGATGAGTAAATATTAGTTCGAGAAGACACTGCATATTTTTATCTATTTTCCTTTTCTCTTCTGAAGTTGTTTGCATAACCACTTGGTACCTGAGGAGTAAATATCAGAAAAGGGAAGGCAGAGAGAATATTGCATTATTTATACTGAAAAACTGTCCTTCTATAAACAACCTATAATTAACAGGTGTAGCATTCCAAAATCTAAACATTTCATTAATTTTTTCCCATTTAAGATTAGTATTTGTATTGCATTGCCTATTGTTTGTATGATTATTTTATTTTGTGGTTTTTTTAAAAAAATATTGTTTACATTTTAATTGTAAACTGCTCAAGTC
This sequence comes from Calamaria suluensis, assembly GCA_032468135.1. Lineage (NCBI taxonomy): Eukaryota > Metazoa > Chordata > Lepidosauria > Squamata > Calamariidae > Calamaria > Calamaria suluensis. Next base: position 80,480 of record JANHFP010002417.1, on the reverse strand, counting down.
ACAAATTGAGATGGGCGTCCCTACAAATTTAATAAATAAATGTTTGTTATATATAAATAAAACAATCACTTAAAAGAATAAAATTACCATGTATTATTATTTTGTATAAGAAAATGGAGTTGGTATTGTTTCTAAAAAGGTAAATGCTTCATGTCAAATGCAACAATTATAAGCAGTCTCAGAAGTGTATGTATGTAGCAACTAACAGCTAAGAACCACAAGTCTCTAGCATGAATGCCAGCTGAAACCACAAGTAGAGCAAGTACAAAAATAACAATAGAGCTTATGCCAGCAAGGAAGAAGTTGGTGAACTTATTAAGATTCTTTGAACAAAGGCGGAGGGGGCTTTTAGAAGAATTGAATAGGATGTTGTGTCAAAACAGGGAGGGGGAAATGAACTTGTACTATATAAGGGGATATAAGCTGATGCTTTGTTTTGTGTCTGCTTTCCATCAGCCATGTTTGCAAATATGGGAATAAACTTCTTTGCTGCTTTCAGGTTGTTGTCTCAGGTAGTTCCATGTGTGAACATGCACTCTTTATATTCAACTCAGAAAACCCTCAAAGTCAAATCTTTGTTTAATTAAACTGACCGGCATCGGGTTTCATGCAGCTCCTTCATGGCTTCACTGAAACCCTCATTGACACCACTATAAAGCAAACTTTTATGTGCCTCCAACAACTCCAGCTCCTTCTTACTCTCTTCTTCTTCTTCGACAACTTCCTGCAATACATATATGGATTAATCCTTCGGAACTAAATCTTACGTTTATGACAAATACACCATATCTATTGCAAGAAGAGAGCATTATAACTTTAATGTAGTGACATTGCTCCAGTTCTAGTTAGAATTGCTGTATTTATCTTCTAGATAATTAATTTTTATTTTAGCTAAAATACATTTAAAAATCCAGCTAGTTTTTATGAGTCAGAAAGGATTAGAATTCCAGTTCTATGTAAGCACCTAACCCACCAGACCAGCATTTTCTTTACATTATGTGTACAATGTTTCTTAACAGAAAAAAACCCTCTTAATATTGAATTTTATAGAGATGAATAGAGATGCAAGCATATATCATATTTAGTACAATACCTTTGCTTTTTGCTGACATAAATCATCCAGTTTTTGTGCTTCTTCTCTTAACATTTTCACAATGCTGTTCTGTTCAGTTTCCATTGTATTTACCTTAAAGAATATTATTTTATAAAGGATGTTAGTACTGAAAGTCAAGGGTGCCTCCAGTTCACATCCTCTGCTTTAAAGTCTACATTTTTTGGCAATAGATGAAAACTTCCCACAGCCCGCTCTTAATAATTAAAAACATTCTGAATTGAACACTGAATTATATTTAGGGATAAGAAATGTATAGATACACAAGGATTAATTAATTTACATAGAGCCATAGCTATATTTAATGGATTTTTAATTTTTGTGAATGTATATTTTATGTTTATGGCTGTGCACCGCCCCGAGTCCGCGAGGAGAGGGGCGGTATAGAAATCTAATAAATTATTATTATTATTATTATACAGTATAGCTGGTTTTCCACTAGACCGGAGATAGTTAGGAACTGACCTGTTCTAGGGTATCTTCTAAGACAATTTTTCTCTTTGTTGCATTTGCAATCTCCTCTTCCGACTTGTTTATGAGATTCAGAAGGGGAGCCTGCCGTAATTATATAAACACAATAAAGGAAAAAGTATAGTTTTCCAGTGAAGTAATCCAGTTACAGGGTTCAAGAAATACATAAATGGCACATGCATATAATATATAAAATATCTTCCTAAAAACCAATAAGGCAACATTCTTTCCCAAATACTCTTATATTAGTTCATACTACAGGAAGAGGTTTTGCATTATAAAGCCACAGAAATTGCTCTTCTGGATAAGATCAGTGGTTTAACTGTCTAAACATTCTATTCCCCATCGTGGCCAATCAGATGCCTATAGGACGTTAATTAAAACAAGATAGCAGAAGCCCTTTCAATCAATGGTATTCTAAGGGAGCATCCATTACCTGCAAAGATTTTGCAAAGGGAGCATCCATTACATGCAAAGATTTTAAAGCCACCTTTAATATATTCCAGTCTATATATAGTACTTAAACCAATTTTTCTGCATAATAAATAAGATTCAATTTCTCCTGGTACTCGTTGTGATAAGAGAAATGAACTTCACTTTTAAGGATTATTAAAATATTATGTTCATTTATTGAAGGAAAGTAATTACCTAAAAGAACTTTATATGAAAAGTGAGCTTATACTTACACGAATCTGAGTTCTGTACTTAAACAGACAATTAGGCCCTGCATCAGGATTGAATTTAATCTCAAAATCAAGACCATGAGAATTCTCTGCACTTTTGGGAATTAGTTTTAATTTTCGAGCCCATTTATGGTATTCTGTCAAATCAGCTTCAATCTATAAAGAACAAACAAAATTAAGAAGCATACCCTAAGAACCTTACAGCTAGTTAAGTCTATGAAATCCTGAACTGCTTCATAACCACAGCACTGTTTTGCATTTCTTTGCATTTTCAGTTTGTCTTTTCTACACCTATATTTAAATGCAAGATACCTTATCTTGTCAGCTTCTGAAAAACATTAAAATTACTCAAGACAAATTATCAAAAGATTTGTCCCTTTTGATTTGATGGCCAATTTAAAGTTGGTTGATAAATGGAGACAGAAAATTACAATTCAAGAGTGCCTAATTTTCTGATTAAAATAGATCCTTTCAAAAATACAGTTTACATGTTTGGATTGAGCCACTAAGGTATAAATATTAGCAAAGACCTTTTTGACCATTATTCTCTGTACTTGTAGGAATTAGTTTTAATTTTCGAGCCAGTTTATGGTGTTGTCAAATCTGCTTCAATCTATAAAGAACAAACAAAATTCGGAAGCATACCCTAAGAACCCAAATATCATAATCTTGTGAATTTGGTTTATAGCAAGTTCATTTAGATTGAGATAAAATGAAACCTTGCTTTGGAAAGAAACAATAGTGGTAAAAAGAAATTAAAATCATACCTGAAAATAATTTAGATAATTGATTTAAAAATGGTTTGAGATGCAAGTAAAGCTTTCATTAGGTTATTTTATAAAATATATTAGTGAACTCCAAAAAAAAAAGTCACCAAAAATACAAGGTATTTTAGATGAGATAGTGAAAAGGTAACCTAAGAAACTTACAGAGAAGATAAATATTTTCCGCAAATTAAGTTTTTACAATGACAGTTATTGATACTAATATGTTTCTACTAGCAGATTAAAATATTTAATTCAGTTTACGTGAAACCAGAAGCAGTAGAAATATTAATCTCCCAGATGTAAATGTCAAATGTTCAAAACTTTTGGTTTAGCTATACATACTGCTTCTTTTCCTCGTGCATATTTTATTTCCTCATCCCACAGTTGCTGCTGCTCTACTTCCAATTCCTTGGTTAATTTATTTGTTGCCTGTTTCAGCTCCTCTATTTCAGAATTCAGTTTCTCAATGTCTGCAGTGGAATACTTTTGATTATCACAAATGACCATCAGACGTGAGTTTTCCTGTTTCAGTGCTTCAATTTCCATGGCTAATATTCAAGAAAAATAAAATCTTTTGAAGAAAACAGATAAGGTTTTTTTTTATAACATTTAGTTAAGTTGAAGCTTAACATCACTTGGATAAAATTTCAAAATGTTAGGAACTTGATCTCATAAGAAGAATCTACTAAAAGGCATAAAAAACTTACTAGTACTAAGAAAGATGTAATTAAATTCTCCACTTCTGATTAGATCTTTCCTTTGAGGTGAGAAATACTCAATATTTTCTTTTAAAATATTATAGACACTGTTACTATACATTTAGTGATGTTGAGCAGTTTCTCCTTACCAGCAGCTTCTTGCTCCTCTTCCATACTTGTGTTCTTTTGACTGAGACTGTTTGAGAGATCTTCCAAACTGGCAAGATAAGCCTCATATCGTTTAGCATCTTCCTGTAGAGATGATTTCAAGCTCCGTAGTTGTTCTAAACGGTCCTTTTTCATACAAAAACAAGGGAATTGTAGTCTGTTAACTAAAATAAGACATATCAATACATCTTCCCAGAGCTGTGTACTCAGTTACTCACTGGTTCACTTTCTCTTTCCTTTTCACGCTTTGCAATCTCTTCCTTCAGCCTTTTTTCTTCTTCTTCTAAGGCCACTAAATGCTTTCCATCTACATGAAACACATCCCCTGAAAGAAAGATCAAAGTAATCCTCTAATCACTCAAGTGCTCTATAACTTTAGTTATTAATTGGAATCAGTAATTGAGACAAAAAGTATACTCTGGATAACAACACTGACATTTTGCTTTACCACATACCAGATTTAAACCATTTTTAAAAATGATTGCTATAATTTCAGTGCATTTCATAAAGTGCCACAACACGCAACTGCATCACTTAGTGCTGGCAAAAATGGCAGACCCTGTTATGGTTGCTAAGCAAAAATCTAACATGACTGACACGGGAAGAGGCATGAATATCAGGCAAGCAGCTGATGGGCTATGGGCGGTATGGAACAGGAGACCACTATGGAGTAAAAGATTTCCATGTCATCTGGGGCTTCTCAGGAGAAAAAAAATGTTGGGAGGGGAAACAACCTCCTGCTGGAATTAAACCCCAAAATACTTTTCTTAGCCCCATGGGCTCTAGCCATCAATCTACAGGAAGTATCTTGAGAAATAGTACAGAAAGTTATTTAAACTCATATTCGTTGATTAAGTAAGAGGCAGGGACACCAGAGTTTAAACAGAAACATTTTACATTAATAGCTTGGTGAACAATTTTTAAAGACGTTTAAGAGACTACCGAAAGCAAATTGCAAAAGATTCATAGTAATACCTACTTTTTAAAAAAACATTTTACAATGTAAATTACTCACTTAATTTGGAATCTACTTCAGCATCGAATTCTTCAAAATTGTCTCTACTCTTCATGAAATGGTCATAACATTTTACACAGTAGTCCAAAAAAATCTGAGGACGTAATTGTAAAATCAGTTTTAGGAACTTTTAAAAATATGCTAAAACAGGCCTTAAAATTACAAGCCTAGTCATGCAAAAACCTTACTCTCCACCAGTTGCCCCACCAAACCTTGCCCATGTCCATCTCGAACCCACCCCCACCCCATCCCCCAACCCTGCCTGAAAGCTTATGAAATTACATTTTTATTTAAACTAAATAGTCCAAAATAGTGATTAGAACATTATACACACGTTCAGATGTTCTTCTCTAACTTGCACACGACTGTTAGAGCCAGGAGAGGTCATGGATTGAGTAAAATGTGGTGAAACTCACTTAACAACGCACTTGCTTATCAACCAAAATTTTGGGCTCAATTGTGGTCATAAGTCAAGGACTATCTCTGCCTTCCACTGCCTTGTCCTAGTAATCTCCTTCTCCTTTCTGGCAATTTTCCTCTGTTAGATGCACCAAAATAATCCAGACTATGTAAAGTTTCCTGCTGGAGCGGGGGGTTGGACTAGATGGCCTCTAAGGTCCCTTTCAGTCCTATATTTCTGTCCTGTTTCAAACCGTATTCTGAAGCCTCATCTAGTGCCGGGTTTGTGATTCTTCCTTCCTCTTCTTTCCCTCTCTCCCCCTCCCTCTTTCTTTTTGACGTTTTCTTTGTTTTCTCTCTCTCCCTTTTTTCCTTCTCTCTCTCTTTCTTTCTTGTCTCTCCCTTCCTCTCTTTCTTTTCTGCATGCTGCTTTTATGGATCAAAAGATAATACCCACCATCCAATCCCTCTCTAAACAAACAAACAAATCCTGTTTTATCGCACAGGGGCGTTGGCAGCAGAAGTTCCACACACACACATAAACACTTCACCTTGCCGTGGAATGAAGGGGAGGGGAAAGGGTACTTTTTTTTTGGTGACAGGCTTCCCAAAGGCAGAAGCCGCTCCAGTCACTTCCAGGGTAAATTTCGGAGGGAGAAGTTACAGCCGAAGCCTCTTTTACCTCCTCTTTTACCTCAAAGGAGAGGGAAGGAAAGGTGGGTTGGGCAGGTTTGAAGAGACTGACAAGCTCAGTTCTGCCGAAGGATCTTTTGCAAGTCAGGCTCCTTTCTGTGCTTGCCAGAAAGGAATTTCCGCTCGCATTTGGCAAGCGGAATTTTCAAGCCTTGTGCTAAACAGTTATTGCATTACAGATTGTGTGTGCTTTTTCTCTGTCAAGTTTTCACATTCCTTCATCAAAATGGTTGGTAAAAATGGTAACCGTTACTATACATCAGATATATTATTATTGCTGATTTCATAAGCAACATATACTAAATGTTAATCAGAACCATGATTGATATAAACAACTTTTGATATAAACAACTATTAAATGCAAAACCCAAATGGAGTAAGTATTTTTTCTAAAATGCTTAGTTAGCATAAATGCATGAACTGGAAAAATGGTAAGCTGTCTTCAGAAACATGTAACAGGTAAAAAGCTACGTCAGCTGTGTGAAAATACAAGCCTAGCAAACGAGATGCCAGCTGTAACCACAAGCAGGGAACGAGAACAGTAGAGTTTATGTGACAGAAAGTGGGTTACAGTTACAAACTGTGAAAACGTAGCTAGGACAAAGGGGGATTTGAGTTCACCTTTGTTGCACCCGTATTTGCAAATATGTTAATAAACTATTTTGCTGCTTTCAAGTTGTTGTCTCAGGTAGTTCTACATGCGAACGTGCACTGTTTAGAACATCATTTTATTGCCAGAAAGTAATAGTCATTCCACAATTTAGGGAGAAAGAGCTAAAGTACCTTGTTATGCAAAATCCCATCTTCCGTCTCTCCAAAACCCAGTTCTTCATCAAATTGTGGTTTTTCTCTCATACAAGTCAGCAACTAAGCCACAAAAAATGACATAGTCACAATGAATGTTTCCTGCTGTAATAGTATAGCATACTTGCTATTTCCTTTTTCTGAATTAATCAGATTACAATTTGTGCTTCCCTACCCATTTTTCTAAAGATTGTTGCCAACTAGAAAGGAAACATTATTACATTTATTAGAATTTATATTAACACAAACATATTTATTTTTTTAATGAAATTTATTTTGTTCTTGGTCTCATTCACTTTTGGCTGAGTTCCTGGCATGTAACTGAAATGTGGCCCTTTGCCTGAAAAATACTGACTGCAAATTTGTTATCTCTGTTTGATAAAATTAATATGGCAACAAAAGTCCAATGATAGCTCTAACAGTACATTATATATTACAAAGAATCTGTCAAAGTCACAAGAACATCAAGAATTCATTAACCCAGATATAAACTTTCAGTGTATCACTTTTATATTTATAAGCAGATCAAAATTATATGAAATGCCAGAAAACACCTATAAATGTGGCTAAATATACAATTGGTTATCTATACCTTGTAACAATCGATCAGCCAGACCAGAGCTGCTACAATCTGAGGCCAAGTATGGGGAGCACCCACTGTATACATAGAGCTTTTCGACAAAGGAAATGGATAACTGTAAGAAAAAGGTGGGGGTTAAAAGGAAGAAACAGCTGCAAGCTCACATTACTCCAAGAAGCACGAAGCCGAAGACACAAGCCTGAAGATGATCAATGAGACTTTGTGGAAACATCACCAAGAAACATCCAATTTTACATGAGAGAAAACCTGAATAACCAAAGATCCACATACAAATACCCACAGAAACCTCAGAATATATATATTCTGTACACACACACACACAGTGTAGGCAGGCGATGCAGGCGGCCTGGGTTCAAATCCCAGAACGGGTATGACCAGCTGATGAGAGCTAATAAGCTTGAAATAGATCTATACTGGCCTCCCTTAATTTTAAAATACCAGCAGAAAAACAATTAACCTATGTGTGTGTGTGTGTGTTTATGTATGATTTTTATGGAAAATAATTATTTCTCTCTCTCAATTCAAGCAGTAACAATACTTAGTTCTGCAGAAATATATATGTGAGGTAAAACAATATGCCTTTGATATTTTCAGGGAATTTTATAACATCCCCTTCACTATTTCAAGCTACCTTTTTCAGATACTTTCCTCCTCAAACAGAAGTTTCAAAGTCCTAACTTCAAAATAAGAGATTTTTTTCTCAATTTTCAGTGAGTTATGACTAACCAAAGCTACATTTTGCTGATAGTATTTTTTTAAAAAAATAGTTAATATGGAGTTAACATGATAAGCAAAAAACTACTGTTGAAAAATAATGCAGTTTCAATATATTTTAAGGAAGATGAACAATATTAAGCCCAATACCTACAATCATTGATGTAATAGCTACACATTTTTCTTACAGATTGCTTCATACAAATGTCTCTACATGTAAACAGAATTACCTTAAAGACCTTAAATACTCAGTAAAGACAGGAATTTTCCAGTAACTATTTAAGTATATACTTTCTACTTAAGCTTTGTTAATGTAATATAAATAAAATTAGGCAGTAGTTTCTTACTTAACCTTGGATTTGCTTACCAGGACACCTTTTTCTCCAGGAGGGCCCACTGGGCCTGGATTACCTCTGTCTCCCTTGAAAATAAATAAACAAACAAATACATACATACGTATTTGTTCATACATATAGTAGTTTATTTGATTTTTGACAGTACAACTGCATATCCAATTTTGAAATATTTTTAATAATGAAAATACAACTTCTATACCTAAAAAAATTTCAGTACGGTGGTGTGAGTGGTAACTCTTGGTTCTAGGCTCATTTCTAAGTTTCCGCAGGAATGGAAAACAAAAACAGTAGGAGCTAAGTAGCTACTTTTGTGCCTACATGTGAACCTTTTCCCGGTCTCCATTAATGGATTTATCAGTAGGGTTTTTCCCCCTATTCTGGGTTGTCATTAAAAATGTGAATCCTAACAGACTATATGACTTTCAAACCAATTGTATTATTTGCTGACATATTCTATCAATTGTCTGTTTGGAACATACTCATTCCATATTTTTTTTAAAAAAAATATCCTGCAGTTTTATTATTAAGTAACATTTTTGCAAGCAACATGGAGTAACTTTTACTTTTTTACATGATTAAACACAGATTTAGAGAATAAGCATGCTGTTATGTTTACATATGAAATAAAATTTCAAGTAATGCAAACTTTCCCAACTAGAAAATGAGGACATTTTCCAGCTACAGAACCCATCGGTTACTTTTGCAATAACATAAAAAGCTACAAAATCTAATCACATAACTTTTATCATGACAAATAATCTCATCTCATACTGAACAAAATTTAGAACGCTAGTTGTAATGCACAATATAGTACATATTACTTGTGCTGCTCTTGTTACATTAATTATCAGCTAGCATCTTATGGTATACCTTCTCACCAGGTCCCCCAGATAGTCCAATTTCACCAGGTGAGCCAATAGGTCCCTAAAGAGCAGAAGAAATGGAAAAGCAAATAATCCAGTAACCTGTCAGTTATAGTCAATGTTTATAGCAACAGCATTTAGACTTTTATACAACCGCACATAGTGCTTTATAGCATTCTCTGGGCAGTTTGTAATGTAAGCATTATTTGCATATACCAACAATCTCTGTCCTCATTTTACAGACCTCAGAAGGATGGAAGACTGAGTTAACCTTGAGTTCCGTCACGATCGGACTTCAGGATTTGGGCAAGTTCGTCTGCAATACTGCACTTAAGCTATTATGCAACCAGGGATAATGAATCTTAGCAGCTTATATTTATTTATATGGCCATATGCACATATGTCAAAATCTATGAAATATCTGGAAACATCTTTAGGCAACCTGTATAAAATTCATAATTTATTGTACATCATATATTCTGCTTCTTAGTTATATGAAGGCACTACGTGCAAAACTGAAGTTGCTTTTACAAAAAGCTTAACAACATTGCTTGCAGATCTTAAATAATATTTTTAAGGACACTTAAGAGCTAGGAAAAACTATGTATATACAGAATCCTTAAAATTATACAGTTCTGATTGCACTAATCTGCATGTTTATAATATAAACCTTGTGTATTGGCAGAACAATTACAGTATGTTTGCAGCAGGGGTGAAGTTCAGCAGGTTATGACAGATTCTGGAGAATTGGTACCAGAAATTGATTCAGATCTTCAGAAGATGAGGGTACTCGTTTAACACCTATGGAATTCTTTAAGAAACCTCTAATAAAAAGACATGCTTAGTTTAAAGATATGTAGAGTGTGAATCCATATGGATACACAACCCTGTTATTCATTTATCTCAGGCCTTATTACATCTAGCAAGCATATTAAAAAATATAGAAGCTACTTGAAGACCAGCAGTAATGATGATGACATCATTTAAGATCTTTAATTGTAAAAATTACTTATGGTGTACCTTTGGAATAATTTATCAACTTATTGAGTGCCTATACACAATATACTAACTAAGGCAACCAAACTGGATAACCAGCATTTGTGTGCTGCCATTCTATCCTGCTTCTGCATACTACTATGGCTTTAATATGATTAAATGTCCTATTCAAATCCAGATAGACTGCCATTTCCGATTAGCAAACTACAAACTTTGAAAACATCAAATTCCAGTTTCTTTAGATCAGAAACAATGCACACCAATTTTGGAATCCACCCTTAGCAACAGGAAAGTGAAAAGTCATGAGGGGTGATTGGAATAAAGGTGACAGCCCAGGCATTCCTTTAACTTAATCTTAGCTGGATTAACATGTGGTATGAACAGGTCATTCAACTCCATAATACTGTATTACATTCAATAACATAGACTATTAGTTTAATATCATGAAAATTATTTCTAGTTTTAGTACCTTCAGAATTCTACAGAATTCTTCTTTCTATTCAAAAGCTAGTCACAATAGTATCTTTTCAGGAAAAATGTTTTTTTCCCTCTCTCTAGGGGAAAAAGACTAGTAATAATATAAGTGGGATACATTCCTTGGGCTACACTACTAATCCATCTTCTGAATGAATGTAGTGAGGCATTCATACCTAAGATCTTCAATGCCTCACTAATATGTGGATATACAGCACAGAGGAATTCTAAGAAATGCATAATTTTTAAGTATTTAAATATTTTAATGCATAAATGTAAGAAATAATGAGCCAAAGAGAGGGAAAAAGAAACCCCATGTTGATTCAAATAAAAATGAACATTTCAAGAAGATAATTTACACCTGCATTTTGAAACCTGAGACTAACCAATTAGGCAATGCCAAAAGCTTTATATAAATGAAAACAGAGTTGGTATGTATGATTTCAATGCCAGTTTCCACATCAGTATTTCTGTAATCTTATAGCATATGTCTCTGTATTTTTATTTCTAGTTATATTTTGCATTTTAAGACAAAATGAAAGACAAAAGAGTATTACAGGATTTTA
>JANHFP010002417.1:38474-49712 GCA_032468135.1 Calamaria suluensis | reverse complement strand
CTCACAACAGGAATCCAGAATCTCGGAGGCAAAGAGTTACAAAGCAGCTACACTGAAAATCAGCCTTTGACTCCAGCGATTATTTCCTCAAAACTGGCTCTTTTTAAAGCCCTCAGCCCAGCTGCATCCCATTCCTCACTTCTTCCTGAGTAGACCTTTCTCTTGTCCCTGCGTCTCTGCCTCAGATCAGGTGGGGGAGGTGATCCCAGTTCATCCTCGAAACTCCTCCTCCTTTGTTCTGCTCCTAGCCCATTCAGTCCAGCTTGGGCCTGCTCTTCCCCATCCCCATCCACAGCTCCAGCCTCCCCCACACTGCTCTCTGCCAGCTGTTCCTCCTCATCCTCTGAGTTGGATGCTGACAGAGGCATGACAAATGCTTTTGCCACCTAATGAGAAGGAAGGACTCACTGGAGAAGAGCCTAATGCTGGCAACGATTGAGGGCAAAAGAAGAAGGAAATGACAGAATCAGATGGCTGGATGGAATCACTGAAGTAGTCGGTGTGAGCTTAAATGGACTCAGGGAGATGGTAGGGAACAGGAAGGCCTTGAAGAACATTGTCCATGGGGTCATGATGGGTTGGACATGACTTTGCAACTAACAACAACAAATCAAAGTAGATTCATTTCTACCCATCTATAAACAATATTTGGCCAGGAATTCTCTGGGCTATAAATTTGCTTAGCCAGACTTCATTGAATCAACCACAATTTTATTAAGACATTAAATCTTGGCTTTCAAGATTCAGTGGCCAGATTCGCACCATAGATTAATCTATAAGGAGACAATCTAGACTGTTGGTTTAGTCAGCATCTGAACCAAGCTCTGTTCAAGGTAGATCATATTGTGCATGGAACGATTTTGCTTAATTGAATCACCAGAAGATTCCTTTTATGTGTAGGTTTTAAACTTTGGATTTCCTACCACGATCCAACAAAAACAAGCATGTGGATGTTTTGTTAAGTGAAGAAAATGCAAATGTAGGTTTATGGCAAAGTGAAATATAATTCGTCCATGATTTATTATAGTACCTTAATTGTGAGTATGCATCGTATTTGTCAAGCATAGCAAATAACTTGTGCAACGAGACAGGAGCAACATTCTAAAGGTTTGAGAGTTTGAATTGGATTCCCCAACCCATACATCTTGAGAGGAGCAGAAGGTAGTTCATCATACTGTCAAATTATCCAAATATGAAATGCATGATGCTACTCAAACATTCAAGATTGAGCCTATAGTTACATATTAGTTCAGTGCTGGTTTGGAAAACTGTAATTTTATAGCTGGGAATGAATGAAAGAATCCTGTCATGCTCATCCTCCCTTCCGTTTTCCTTGTTACCGTTGTTAGTTCTTGGGTAAGTGAAGTCACTACTGACGGCTTGTAGGACCGACACAACACTTCTAGGAATGACTAGTTTTAATTGGAGTTTATTTTAAAAGGCTCTAGAACTGTGACGGTGAACCTGTCAGACTGTTGTTGAGACAAACCAAGAAAGACGACTCACACTACTGAAGCAGGTTGAGGTAATTCTTTACTCAGTGCTCTTTAAAAGGTTCTAAATAACTCTACTCCCTGGAGAAGAGCCTCATGCTGGGGAAGATTGAGGGCCAAAGAAGAAGGGTACGACAGAGAATGAGGTGGCTGGATGGAGTCACTGAAGTAGTAGGTGTGAGCTTGGGTGGACTCCAGAGGATGGTGGAGGGCAGGAAAGCCTGGAGGAACATTGTCCATGGGATCATGATGGGTCGGACACAACTTCACAACTAACAACAACATCTCTAGTTGCCTTTAGCATCCTGCATAGTTTATGTAATAGCAGTGGACACCTGGAATTTAATGAGAAAAGGAACAATTCTGCTTCTTAGTTTAGAACATTATAACATGTTTTGAACTTTCTCACAATACTTTATTTAGAAAAATATTAAAAAATTAAAATAAATGGTTAAAACTGTTGATGTGATATATTTCCATGAAACATGGATACAGAAATTTAAATTTTTTTCACATCCTTTTGGGGGAAACACAAATGGAAAATTTATATCATTGTAGACTTCAATGGGCATGAAGCATATGAAGTTTCTTTATAATAGAAATGATAGAATTTTAGAGGACATTAAATTTACTTGCCATTAGAATGCAATGTTATTGACATTATATACATCCCCTTTTATTGAGGTTTAAATTTTTAAATTTAAACTTTTTTCATTTAAACATTTTAATTTTTAAAATGTTGAATTCAACCCTATATATTATACTATCAGCCCATTAATTTCCAGTTTTGAAACATGGCAAATCCATTGAAGAGTATACTTTTCTAAGAAAATGATGGCACACATGACATTCTTCATTACAAAAAGACAAACATGCCAGATGCTTTGAATCTATATCAAAATATTACCGCAAGCCTGAAGTCTTCAATGATTGAAAATAATTGAAGCACATCATACTTTCAGTGTTCCTTCTTGGTTTAACTGGAGTACTGGAAGGCATATTTAGGGTTAGAAAATGAGTCACAAGGGTTAAAGTAGATAATTTCCGAGAGATACTTTCTTAAATCTAATAATTTTTGGAAAATAGTGAATAATGGCTTATGCTTGGAAGAGAACATGGCAATATTGTGAATATCAGAACCCAAGTAGGTGAGGCACTTTAAATATTAGTGTCTCTATATCTTTGATTAATATAAATAGTGTAATATGAATTGGGGAGTATTCATGTGACTTTTATAGATAATTTATCTCATTGATGGAATACTAGCAATGGGGTTTCATTTTGTAAGAAAGAGAACCAGAATCTTCTAGGGGAAGTTCATGTTTAGCAACTACAATTGGGCCTGACAATTTGGTTATAAAGCAAAGCAGCTACTAAGTGAAGCCATGACTGTGCTTATGATCTTACTTATGTTCTTGCTTATGTTCTCTTTGCTTTACAGACCTGCAAAGATTATGAATACAAAGATTAGTTGCAAAGTTACTTTTTCATCCATTGTAACTGTGAACTGATGGTGGCTAAATGAGGATTCCCTGCAAACGAATCAGTTTATTAAATATGGTGGCTATATTGCATGCTAAATATATGTTAGACAAGCTAAAGGATTGAATTATGGTAAATAACTTTTAGAACTATCTAGCCTTTGTAAAGATTATTCAGCCTTGCATCAAATGTGTTCGCACTCTTAGTTAAAATGTGAATCAACAGGAGATAATCTTATTCAGATTGTCTGGTTGTTCAGGTTGCATTCAATTCAACAGATAGAGTGTGACACAAATTGGCAAATGCAAAACAAATCCAAATATATTGTTTCTGATACAAAATTTGTTTTTATCTTCTACCACAGGACTGCTATCAGTTAACATCCTGTGTCTTATGGAATGAGGCAAAGATGGGTTTTAATTCTGCTGCTTTCCAATTTATTTCTTAACAATGAGCAGACTACTAAGAAGCATCCAGTTTTTCCCCCATTCAAGATTGCTGAGAGGAGTTAATATCTTCTAATGTAAGATGATAATTAGATTCTCATATCACAAAGAGCAGGATTCACAGATTGATAATAGGACTAAGCAAATCATTAGTACGGTCATCAGTTGTGTTAAAATCCTCTTTGGAATTAATTTTAAAAAAGCTAAGATCTTCACATCAGGGTAAAACTCCAAAGTGTAAGTGGCAAATAGGCCAATATTAAACTGAACTACATTCTGCTTACTGTTTTCTTTTCTTTTTTGAGTTAACATTTTTTTCTACTGGTAGCTGGACTTTACATTACCGAAAAGCATAATACTAAACAAATGTTTTTTTGACATTCTGTGTTCTACAATTAAAGAGTATTAAAATCAGTTCTGCATGTAATAAGATCAGTGTCTTATTTCTCTTTTTTATCTTTTAAGGAAACAGATCTGTTATGTTAGTATGAATGCTTTTAGACTAGAGTTTTGAGATTATATTAGCTTCCTCTGTTATGAAATATAATGAAAAGTGACTAATTCATTAACTAATTGTTATTATAACATTTAATTATTGGTTACAAATGCTTTCCTTTTAAAATGTTGGATACCCTAAACTATGCTTGAACAAATAAAATATTTTTTTCTACTTGATAAACAATTGATTCTAAAGATTGATACTTCATATCCAGCAATATGGTTCTCTCTGGAGAATTCTCGTAGCTTATAATTTTTTTTTCTACTGTTAAACAAATGTTTAAGTTCAGAATTCTCATTTTCTCGATAGAACTGAATCTAGTTGCCAGTAACAAGCATGCACCTTGGTATGATTGGACAATAACATTGAAGGTGATTGTTATTATCTCAAGTTTATTTTACATTTCTCTCTTTGAACACTGACAAAACTAAGAATGCAGCAGATTCAAACCATACATTTTAAGAGATGTTTTAAGAAAACAAGTTATAATTGTAGGTATTGCCCATGTATCATTAAGGTGGGTCTATATTTTGCTGCCCTATGTTAAGCTGAGATTGTGAAAATTATTTACATTTATCTAATGTCAGCAGAAGGAAGGTTATCTACATTCAGAAAAAATAATGACCATGAGACTAGAACAACACTGTTCAATACTGGTAGCGAGTTTCATTGTTTTTCACCTTTGTATTGTTATGATATATTGTTAAAACAAGATCTTCCTTCCTTCCTTCCTTCCTTCCTTCCTCTAAATATTGCTGTTACTAGTATCTTTTGTAAAAAAAAATCAATATGAACAACTCAAGCTTATAATTTATCTAAGCAACAGAAAGGATGGAAATATAGGAAAATTTAAAAAGAAGAGATTTGAGTGGAAATAATATTTCAAAGGAATGATTTCCATATCCTCCATAGCCTTTATATGTCAGAACAATCTTATATACTTTGATGAGTTGAAATTAAAACAGCACTGATTTTTAAAGGTTATAATGGGAAAAAAGATAAGCAAAATCAAACAATATTGGCCTTGGAGAAACTGGAGATAAAACACTTGACATAGCAAAGATGAATGTTGTGCTGTTTTAATGGATATATTCTTTATTGCCAAGTAAATCACTAAATGTGGTCATTAAGGGCAGCAACAATGACAGCAGATGCTGAGACATGAGGACTCTTAAATGTTGGCTCTCAGGAAATTACACTAACCCCTACCAGGCGTTAGAACAGAAACAATCTATTATTGCTTCTATGACTCAGTACTCATCTACTGTAGTTTCCAAAGCCAATCAGCCAACTTGCCAAGAAGTCAAAAGTAAAGTTATTTTCACCTTACATGAATGCAATGTAATTCATTCAATGTATTGTGCATGAGATTTATTAATACGACAGAATTCTGGTGGTATCAGATCCAAGCCCAAGGACAACACAAATGAAATCCAATTGATTCTAATCTTTTACTTGCTTACACCTATTGCATAGAATCTTGCTAAACAAAAGTTATAACCTTCTACCCTATCAGATATACCTTCAGAAATTCTAGAGTGTGGCTACCCAAAGCCTCTTCTCCCCCCCAAAAAAAAATCCAGCTTGGCACTGTGCAGTCCCTTAATACGGGCCTCTCTCTCTCTGATGGAACTTATTGCCTTCTCCCTGGGAAAGAGCTTTGCTTCCAAAATTCCTCTCCACTGCTTCTCCAGATACACATTCCATTCATCACAGGTGTTAGTAGCAGGGTTAAATGGAGGTGTTAGGACACTTCCAGCATATTATCTCCCCATAATAGTCGCTTAGCTTTGGTCTCTTTTCCACATCTCTTTTTTTTTTCTGCTGGTAGAGAACAAGAAAAAGAGGAGAGTCTCAGTAAGGGTTTTCCAAAGGATCATTGCTTTGAAATATCATTCCCATCCATCTCTTCTTTTTGAATTTTCCTATGGCTTGTTTGCTTCCCTCATCTTTCTATCCTTTATCCAACTATCTGTTGCTTAGATAAATTACAAGCTTGTGCATAAGATTGAGTTATTTATACTGATGGTTCTTATTTTAAAAAAGAATGGTACTAACATCAATATTTAGAGTGAGTAAATAAGTAAGTAAGTAAGTAAGGGACAAACAAACAAACAAACAAACAATCTTCTGTCTAAAATGCTTCAGGGTTGTGTTGTTACCTCATTTTTAAAAATACAGTTGTCATTAGGTCATGAATTTTCATTTTGTTAAAAATCCACAGTTGTACACCATGTGTAACTAAAGGAAGCATTGCCTATGTTCCTTTGAATGCTGGAAAAAGATATGCTTGGCAAAAGGAACTGAATGTATCTGGCAACTGTCTGATGTCACCACTTTAGAGAAGATCATGCTCATTTTTTCTGATACTGTGGTAAAGATGTTAACGATAAAAACAATTTATTTGCATAGTACGTGGCTGAATTGATTACAGCAGTATGTCTCCATGAATCATTGAGTTGAATCCAGACTTTGGTAGTCATGCTTCAATCATATTAATATCAATGGAAATTGAGTTATCATGACTATCTTCCAACACTGATTGTTGGATAGACCCCTCTCTCAATCACCTTTGTATAAATCTCTTATTGGATATTCTTGTTGTTTAAGAAGTAAAAGTATTCTCCCAATTCCCAAATGTATTTCGTAACATTTTGTACATGTATTGCATTGCCCATTAAACAAAATGCACATTAATTACATTTGTAATGGATTTCTTAAGTTGTTGTTCAAGGTTTTCTTGCTTTCTGTTCTCTGGTGTCCTTGATGCATAGTAAAATATTCATGAAACACATCATTTAATAGCAGAAGCTAGCCTTTGAAAACACTGTTTTTCATTTTCTTACAAATACCAGAAAATAAAGGCATAGATATAAACATACATACCTGGTTTCAAATCCCAGCAGACGTGTGGGGTAAAAAAGTAACTGTCTTTGTTTTTGCTCTGTTAAATGTGAATAATAACTCTGCATCCAACAAGATTTCAGATGACCTTTGGCTACTTAATCAACAAGTAGAATGGCATCAGCTTTTCTAGAAAATCTGGTAGTCTCGCAGCTAAACTCTACCACAATTATCAGTTGCACTGTGTTTAAAAAGGCTAAATAAGTTAGCTAGTATAAGTCTCCTATCAACAAAAATCCAGAGTAGGATGGAGCCCATCAAGTTGTTCATCACCTTCTAGGAGAACATTATGTTTTTTTTAGGGAAGGCTTATTTGTGGTATTTATTTTAATTCTTTTTTCCTCCCAGAATATTAGCAAACCTTCTTATTGTTGATAAACCACCTAGAGTCACTGAGTGGACAGCCATATAAATCTTCTAAATAAATAACTTTGTTTCTCAACTGACTGAAGAATTCTGGGAACTTTCAATTGTCCAGAGCCATATCCACCTTGACTTTTTTTCCAACCTATGCAGATATCCTGTATCCAACCACTTTGATTTAAATGATTTTCAAATGCATTCTAATCCATTTTTCAAATGCTTTTATGACAACTACAACAGGTTTGGCATAAGTGTCAAGTTAACAATACTTGCAAGTGTAGGCCACTTCTCAGGCCACTTGAGAATTCAGGAAATATTGAAAAAGATGGAGAAACAATCTATTGACTTGAAATCATTGTAATGTGTAACTGTGAAATGCAAAGTTCCTGCTGCTGCAAAAGAAATCACCTTTTATTGTCTACTTTTACAAAAGAATCTGTTATTTTTCCCAAAGAGTTCTCTTATTCTCAACTGCTTTTGTTTTTTTTTCTAAATTCAAGTGAAATGGTAAATTGATAGTATCTTCATTTGCCCTCGATTTGTACATATCAATGATAGTATCCAATCCATTCTAAAGACTATTTTAGAATTTAGGATTATTCAATATTTTTATTTTTAAAGCTTGTGCTTTTTCTTTCTTTTTTTTTAACTTTCCTTTTTGGTAAATCTTAAATGCAGCATAGTTCCTTCCATGGTTCCCTTAACTGCAACATGGTTGAACAGAACAGGCATATTTTTGCATTTCTGTAAAGCATTTACATCTGGTTTTTCTATCAGTAATGGCTCCTGAGGAGTCACAGTGGATAATGATTCTCATGAAAATAAAAACAGTCAAGCTGAAGAGCAGACATTTAAAATAAATAAATCATAAATAAGCATTATGTGCATGCAAAAGCTTGGGAAAATTAAAAAGACTGCATTTGGTGCCTCAAAGATACTAGTCTCAGACATGAAAAATGTTGCTGAGGATGTTGTTTCAAAGGCTGGATGTTTTTACACATAATCTTCCTTTGCTGTAGACACAAACCTTTGCCCTGAAAGTGCTGAAAATATTGATTCTCAATGTAAAGCTCACAGCTTCATATTTAGGGGGATTAACTAGTAGAAACTGGGAAAGATTGAGGACAAAAGATGAAGGGGATGAAGTGGCTGGATGGAGTCACTGATGCAGTAGGCATGAGCTTAGGTGGACTCCAGAGGATGGTGGAGGACAGGAAGGCCTGGAAGAATGTTGTCCATGGGGTCGCGATGGGTCGGACACAACTTTGCAACGAACAACAACAATAACTAGTAGAAAAGTGCAAAGAGCATGTTGAAGAATGTGACAAATTCTAGGCTGCGATAAATTATCTATGTTGCACATATTTGGACTAGATGTAAAAGTTGAAGTGACCCCCTATAGGTCTTCTCTTGCTTCACATGAATTGCCTGAAAGAAATGTGAGGTGGAAGCAGTGGTTGGTTTTAAAAAAAATACTACCAGTTCTGTGGGTGTAGCTTGGTGAGCATGGCTTGGCTTGGTGGGTGTGACTTGGTGGTCATGGCAGGGGATACTGTAAAATTTCGATTCCCACCCCACTCCAAGTGAAGGATACAGTAAAATCTCTATTCTCTCTCCTCTCCAGGGGAAGGTTACTGCAAAATCCCCATTTCATCCCAATCAGCTGGGACTCGGGAGGCAGAAAATAGATGGGTCAGGACCAGTCAGAATTTTTACTACCAGTTCTCCGAACTACTCAGAATTTCCACTACCCATTCTCCAGGACTGGTCAGAACCTGTTGAAACCCACCTCTGGGTGGAAGGATGGTTAAAGACCTGATTAAGAAGAAGAGCTAATGCGGCTTTGGCAATCAGTTTAGCAATTTGAAAACTACATGGAACAATAATGAATTCAGTAATTTACTACTGAGGCCCAAGTGGACAATACATTATCAAAACTGAATATCAGTCAAAAAAAACTGTTAAAAATGCATAGTTCTCTTTGCTTATCTGTCTCTGAATGCAATAAAGTACATTTTTATCAATACATATAAAGGAACAATTTTATTTCTGAGACATTGAAAAGAATTTTGGTAAAGGTAAAGGTTTCCACTGTCCAATCTTGTCTGACTCTAAGGGGTTGTGGTCATCTCTGCTTCATAGCTGAAGGAGCCAAAGACACTTCAATGATCATGTGGCCAGCTTGACTATATGCCCAGGTACATGGAACGCTGCTACCTTCCCACTGACATGGTACCTATTTAGTTACTTTCATTTGCATGTTTTCAAACTGCTATATTAACAGGAGCTGGGGCAAGTAAGGGGAGCTCACCCTGTCACTTGGCGCTCGGGTTTCAAACTTCCCAGCTGACAAACTCATCATTTTTAACTGAGCCAATGTGCCCCCTGAAAAGATTTTTTCTTTAATATACTGTAAATATCCTGAAAAAACATATATGCCTTCTTTATGTCAGAGAAAGAATATAAGCTCTGCATTCTACAAAGGAGTAAGAGTTTCAAAGAAAGGGAAGTGAAAATAAAGGGTATGATAACAGATACATTATAATGGAATAATCTGTGAATGAATGACATGATCATGTTATTCTCCTGATGATAATAGGGTGATGGTTCTTTTTTATTTTCCAGTCTAGTCTATACCATGAGATTTCTAATGATTTATTTAAGTACTATACAGTACTTAATCCTGGTTAGGTTTTCAAGATCAAACAAACATGACTAGTTGTACTTAACAGCTATAACAAACTTTTTATTCATTTGGTCTATGGCTTCCAGGAAATGACACAGCACATATTTTCAAAAAACATATTTTTCCTAGAATTATAGCATTAATGTGTGATTATTATATGATAAACATTTTACATGGGGCTCCCTGTGAGAACAACCCAGAGACTTCAGCTGGTGCAGAATGCAGCCGTGCGAGTGGTTACAGGGGCATCACGGTTTACCCGTGTGACCCCTCGCCTGTGTGAGCTACATTGGCTGCCAGTGGTCTTCCGGGTTCGCTTTAAGGTTCTGGTTATGACCTTTAAAGCGACCCATGGCATCGGATCAGGGTACCTACAAGACCGTGTTCTGCCAGTGGACTCCCACTGACCGGTGCGCTCTCACAGGGAAGGGCTGATGAGGGTCCCAATGGCCTCCATGTCCCATTTGGTGACCCCAAGGAGTAGGGGGCTCTGTGAGGCACCAACCCTCTGGAATGAATTGCCCCCAATGCTGCAGATACTCCCCAAGCTAAGTCATTTCGTCAGGAGCTGAAGATCTGGCTCTTCCAGCAGGCTGGCCTGGGATGACCATCGGGGGTTTTAAATTTGATTTTAAATGTTAAATGTTGAAATTGTGATTTTTATTTGTTGTGAATCACCCCAAGTCTGCAGAGATGGGGCGGTATAGAAATAAAATAAAATAAATAAATAATAAATAAATACATATATTCCAGAAAATGTGAAACAAATATATCTCATATTGATGGAACTACAGAAAGAAAGACATTCAGATCTGGGTTGGAACTATGATACTTTTTGACCTACAGTACATTGGCTTTCTCTATTTGTATTCAGGGATAAACCTTTGAATGAGATAATGCTATAAGTGCTTGCCTTATTGACAAAAACCAGAAGTTAAAACAATTGAGCCCTCCCAAAGTCTGTGACCAATTTCTCTGTAATAGACTAAATTTCTGGTCAAAGATATCTCTAAAAGTCCTGCAATGTTATTTTGCAGTATCTACTCAAAAGTTATTAGTTAGCTTTATTGATTAGCTTATAGGTAGGGTGACCATCCGTCCCGCTTTTGGCAGGACGGACACACTTTTTTAATGAAAGTCCTGCGACCAGCAGCGTTTTGCAATTATCCCGGGTTTTTTTAGCCTTTGTTTAAATGTGTTGAAGGAAGTAGGAAGTGCTGTCCCCTGCGCGCACGCATCCATGCGCGACCGGATGGTGAAGTAGCTGCAGGTTCGTTCTTTTTCCTTCCCTTCCCAGCCCCCCCGGTCAACGCTGCCCGGGCTGACAGGAGGCTCGGGTGATCTTTAAAAGTCCATTTTTTCCCC
>JANHFP010002414.1:89093-102581 GCA_032468135.1 Calamaria suluensis | reverse complement strand
TCAAAGCCGAAGAGCCAGCGCTGTCCAAAGACGTCTCTGTGGTCATGTGGCCGGCATGACTAAATGCCAAAGGCGCACGGAATGCTATTACCTTCCCACCAAAGGTGGTCCCTATTTTTTCTACTTGCATTTTTACCTGCTTTCGAAACTGCTAGGTTGGTAGAAGCTGGGACAAGTAACAGGAGCTCACCCCATTATACGGCACTAGGGATTCGAACTGCTGAACTGACGACCTTCTGATCGACAAGCTCAGCTGTCTTACTGAGCCACCGTGTCCCTTGAGTAGGCTAGAAGGCAAAATTGTTTTTTTTATTCTAACACAGAGAGCCTCCATTTCTTCTCGAATACTTCCCTCAGATACTGATTAATCTGGGAAGTAGGACAGATACAGTTTTTGGTCATACTGTATTCCATATCTTTGCCAGCTGTGGTCAGCCAGTGCAATGTAGCAGCTAGAATGCTACACGCAGGGGAGAAAAAGAAGAAGAAAAGCAAAGATGAAACCTCTACGTGACCAGGGCCTCACTAAGAAATGAAAACTTGTACTGAGTACAAAGGCAGGAATAATAATTATGATCAGCCTAAAACAAACTACTGCAGGATGAAAGACTTCACTGAAAAGCATAGACCGTTATCTAGCACAGAGGCATCTAACCTGGGCCACTTTAAGCCTGGAGGACTTCAACCCCCAGAATTCTTTTTGCTTTGCTGGCTGGGGAGTTCTAGGAAT
The DNA here is from genome assembly GCA_032468135.1 of Calamaria suluensis. NCBI lineage: Eukaryota > Metazoa > Chordata > Lepidosauria > Squamata > Calamariidae > Calamaria > Calamaria suluensis. Next base: position 101,851 of record JANHFP010002414.1, on the reverse strand, counting down.
TTAAGTCCTCCAGGCTTAAAGCGACCAAGGTTGGAGATCCCTGACCTAGCACATTAATCCCGGTGCTGTTTCGTAGAGAGATGTTTTCATCTTCCCAGTCTAGGCTGACAAAAGTGCCTGGCCAAAGTCACCCAACCAGTTTTTATGCCCGGGGAAGGACTAGAACAGGGGTCTCCGAAATCCTCAGTATTGACCCCGAAATGGCATTGTTCAAGGTTATTTTAAATTATTATTATTTCATTGTGTTATTTTTAATTATTTGTAGTACTATTATTTAATGTCATTTATTATTTGCACATCAAAATATGTGGGCGGATGAACGATCAGAAATTTCATGAACAGGTCAATGAGCTGAAATGTTTGGAGAGCCCTCTTGTGTATATATAAATCTGTGCATGTGTGGAGGGAACCAGATAGGCAGTATTAGAAAGGATTTTTTTTAAAAAAAAAATTAGATCCTGGTGTGGCTTACATGTCATGCTAAGGGAACATGTTGTTAAATGTGATTTGTGGTCCCACCCATTGGGGCTGTTAAATGGAAACTCTACCAGAATGACTCATTGAGAGAGTCATCATGGTTAAGAAATGTAGTCTTAATATTAGCCATCATGATTATTCACAAAGTGTAGTTAGAGATCAGTATGCACATATCCTCTACGGCTCCGTAAAGGACTGTATGAGTATCATTAAGTGTTGTACCTTATGATTCTTGACTAATGTATCTTTTCTTTTATGTACACTGAGAGCCTATGCACCAAGACAAATTCCTTGTGTGTCCAATCACACTTGGTCAATAAAAATTCTATTCTATTCTATTCTATTCTATTCTATTCTATTCTATTCTATTCTATTCTATTCTACAGTGGACTGGAACTAGAAGTCTCGGGGCCAGATCTAACTCAGGAAAACAGCTCTCTCAAATCTCTCAAAACTTAACTTAGTCCAGAAAGTTGATGTTAAAAAGTGACAACAGCTAGAACAGAGGATTCTGAGTTAGCTACCATGAGCTTTTGGTGGAGAAAAAGTAGGGATATAAAGCTATCAAATAAAAAAAATGAAAGGACATTAAATTAGAATTCCTTTCTGCAAGTCAATTCTTCATTTCATCTCTTCTGTGATAATAATGCCTGAAGTATTTGTTTCATTGCACTTTTAATTATTTAATTTAGCACTGTCATCTTAAAAAAAACAAGTGAAGCTGCATTTTGGTTTAGTTGATGATGTTTTATGAATTTGTCCTGTATTTCTTATCTGAAGAGTAATATAGAGTATTGATTTTAAAAGTTTGTAAAATTAATCTGAAAGTCAGGTACCCAGGGAAACTAAAATATTTTGACACTTGGAGATATTGGAATCTACATTCATGCCCTAATTCTCAGCTATGGATATTGGTATTTAAACTGAATGCTGATTTCATACACCAAACCAAGCTATAATTATTTCAACAGGAATAGCTGTCTGGACTCAAAGAACATAGTAAACCATAAACCGTGGTTTAGAAGTTGTAGTACATGGTTTCAAACAAGGGGTTAAACCAGGGGTGAAATTTAGGTACCTTTCCTACCCATTTGCCAATAAGCACTTGTCTGTGCATGCGCCAAGCCTTCTGCACATGTGCAGAGGCTTAAAATGTCACAAAAAAATCAATGTCATGATGTCTGCACAGATGGGCGGAGCCTCCCCCAGTCACCGCTACTGGTTTGCCTGAGCTGGATAGAACCGGCTGGATTTCACCCCTGGGCTAAACTACAACCAAATGGATCATATTATAACTTCATATGCGGTATGAAACCAGTCAATGTGTAACAGCAGAGCCTTGAGCTCCTTTGGCTTCTTCTGAGTGAATTTATTTATTTATTTATCAAATCAGTAATGACCTCCAGGGGTTTAAAGCAAAAAGTTAATCATGAATCAGTATCAAAAACAAAAAAATACTTGCTGTCATCTATCAGCTATAAAGGTAGCATTGAAATTGGAACACATTGACAATAGCAATGCAATAACAACTCCCACTTTAATTAACAGCAATACTGTCTCCTGAGAGCATAAAAATGTTTTGTCTTAACAATTTTCTGATCTTTCTTTAAACGGGAGGCTGTTCCTCCCATTTAAAGAAGGGAAATCTATGGGGATGGGGTTCTCTAAGGGAAAAGACTGCTACAGGACCTCCACATCCCTTACTTCATATACCTGGTGTTCATTTGAAAGCAGCACAAGCATAGGACAGGGTTGTCTGGGAGTCAGACCAGGTCAAGTATAAAGGTGAAAAACAGCATTTTGAAATGACTTCTGAGTCTGGAATCTTTGATGGACAGAAGCATCCGTGTCAACAGTGTGTGGCTTTTTCATAACCATATTTATGGACTGCATCCACCAAACGTAACATATTTTAAAGTAACAGTACCTTTTCTGTTAATGTACCAGACTAGACTGTGTTATCAGATCTGTGGGTAACTGGACCAATCCTAAAATGGTTTCCATACAGAATCAATATGAGATTAATAATTAATCTCTCTCTCTCTCTTGTGCCTTGTGTATGTGCATGGTTTTAAAAATATTTTAATGATGATCCTCCGTGTGTGTGTGTATATAAAATGTATAGGTATACATGTGTGTATATATGTGTAATGTGTTTGTGCATGTTTTAATTAATTGCTGTGTTGTAAGCTGCCAGACCAGAGTCATTTTGTGTGAGACGGACAGCCAAATAAATTTTGATCAATCAATAAAAAAGAAAGTTCAGCTTGTCATGCTTGATCATGAGTCATTGCTTGAGGCTGGAGTAATCAAATAATGAATATTTACCTCAGGCCTCAGCCTCAGATGCTACATAAAGGCCTCTATAAATAAAGGCTAATCTTTCCTGAAAATAGAAATAAATGCTATGAAAATTATCTTTGGAATGGAACAAAGTTTTCAAAAAATAACTATATTTTATAGCTTCCTTGTCTATTTACAACAGAGATTCTTTGAGGTTTGAAAATGAGGTTTCTTTCCCACAGAAGAGCATGTCCTGAAATATTTTCAAGAAATAATGACTTTGTTATGTGTTTCACTTCCCTTTCTTATAGTGATCCTACTAAAAAAAACTATTAGGAAATTATTTTGTACCTTGAAAGATACAGGTAGATGGTTACACTCCCGCATCTCTGAAGAGGACCAAATGTGCTTTTGTCTTTTCTAATCTTGGTGTTGTTTCAGCAGCCAGGATGCTGAATAAGATAATAAGATATTGAATTCTAAAAATAGTACCTGTTCTATCTTAACGTCACGATATCCCTGAGGAAAATTGCTGAATGATTTGCGGGTAACCATTGTTAACTGCTTTTCAAGTCAGGAGCTTCTAAAAATTGAATTTCAGTTTATGAAAAATGTGAGATTTATATTCCCAGGGAGTGATTTTTTTCTTTGCTGAATATGTGGATCATGGCCTGCTGCTTAAAATCTCCAAGCAAAATGCTATGGCTGGATTCAAGCCTTGACCTTTCAATGGGCTAGTATCGAGGACTCTTTAATGGGTTTCCTTTTAGGTAAAATAAGTTAAATGTGTATTCAGTGATATATTCTTTTTTGCAAAATCATTTTGCACATATTAGTAAATGAGACAAGAAAATGAAATGTAACTAGAAGAAATGAGTAAGCATGGAAAGTGTTCCATACCCTTTCATCTGCACAGGGTATAACCAGGAAGTATCAACTTCTACTTTAGTTACTGATACGTCCTGGCAACGTAGGTATACCCTGTGAAGATGAGAGGACATGGAATCCTTTTTATGCTTACTCATTTCATCTGCTTACATTTCACTTTTCTTTCAACTGAGAGTCAAATCAACTATGGAATAAAATAAACCCCCAAAATGCAAAAGCAGAATCAAAATAATTACAGTGTAAATAATTTGATGTGTTCAGTGACTTAACAGGGTGAGCTCCCCATGACTTGCTCCAGCTTCTGCCAACCTAGCAGTTTGAAAGCAGGTAAAAAATGCAAGTAGAAAAATAGGGACCACATTTGGTGGGAAGGTAACAGTGTTCTGTGTGCCTTTGGCGTTTAGTCCAGGGGTGTGTTCCACTTACCTTTACTACCAGATCTCTTTGTGCACATGCTTTGCACGTGCTTTGAGTGCACATGCTCACAACCAGCATGCCAAACATGCACTCCATACATGCGCAGTAGAGGAGACCAGCTGAGGTGTGGCAATCCGTTGTGCTGCACCTATCAGCTGAGCCTCAAAACAAGGAAATAAAGGGTGAAAATAACATCGGGGTGGGCAGAAGTGCCCAGCTTGCGGACAATTCACTGACATTATCTGGTCGTCACTACTAGATCCCGCAAACCAGTCCAAACCAGGAGCAACCCATCACTGGTTTCGTCATGCTGGCCACATGACCCTGGAGATGCCTTCAGACAGTGCTAGCTCTTCAGCTTTGAAACGGAGAGGAGCACCGCCCTCTAGTCGGGAATGACTAGCATATATGTGTGAGGGGAACCTTTACCTTTTATCTACCATATTGTTTATTGATGACTTTCAATTATGGATAACACATGCAGCATTTTTGGTGAGCATCACTGTTGTTGGTGACTGTTTACTATGCACAACATGTCCTCGTTATTGGACCATCCTGAGCCAGATGAAGGCCTTGCTATGCAAGCTTTTGCTATCTAGCCACTGACTTATATTCCCCAAGCTATATTTAAAGACTCCAGTGTCAGTAGTGGTGCCAAAGAATGATACCTCAATGGGTAACCTGTATGGAAAAGCTGGTTTAGGCATTGCAAGAATGTGAAGTCCGTGCCATGGTTTCTGCAAAAATTAATGTGGAAAGTGTGAGGGTATTTTTAGGAGAGAATTGAGAATTCCCATGGTGGGAATAGTGCTAGGACTATCCTGTTTTTGATGAAGATGAAACAGAAAGACAATGTCTGAGATGGCAATTAAATATCTATCACTGAATTCATACATTTGTGTATGCCAGGGTATGTGGTTGACCAATGCCACTGTGAAATGCAAATGTATTCCTGTCTACTTTCCTTTGTAGGGATTTAAAACTGTAGTCTGATTAGGAGGCTTCAATCCCTAAGTGACTTCCACGGTTTTTTGGTGGATGGATTTGACTTCTGTGGTAAATAGATAATCAAAATTATTATTTTTATAATGAAATGATACTGCTTGACATGTTATGTGGGTCTTAGAAGGTTATTATATCTGCCACCATAATCAGTAACTTAATATAACTTAGTTCATGTCAATGTAAAGATTTATCTTGCCAAATTGGGACCAAATGTGAAGGAAAACATTCATTTTGAAATGAAAGCTGATAAAAAGAAATATTTGATCAGCCATGAGGCAAACACATTTGTTTACAATCTCTACTGTGAATGAGACTGTGTAAAAACATAATTTGAAAATGTTATTGTTAATTTTCAATGAACATAGCTTGAAAACTTTTTCAGGGTTAATTTGTTTTACATTACAGCTATATGTACCTATACTAGCTAAACACCCCCCCACACACACACACAGATTAACTAATATTCAAGAAAATATGCTTTATCTTGCATATTCAAAATACTTTCCAGACCTTGTGGGCACTTTTATTTGAGTGCTTAAGATATGACCATGGTTAGACTATGTGTAAAGAATTAGACCTGTTCATTTTACAGATGCTAGAGCTGGTGATCTTGTTGAGCCCTTTATGACCTTTCGGTGGAGAAATATATTATAGATTGTTTTTTAATTGCCCCAAACGCCCTGTCTGATGCTGTAAAATAATATTATCTAATAAAAAAAATGATTTCTTCGTTGGATGCTTATTGACACTTCAGTCAGGAAATAAATTCAGGAAAGATGGCTCTTTTTTAAAAATAAAATAAAATGATGCAATACCTTTGAAGGGATTGTAACAGGTATGGTTTACACTTTTGTTGACTATCCAATATTGGCCTTTTATTAATATTGTATTTTAAAAAATAATTAATGTTTAGATAAAACATTCAGTATCTGTGATGACCCATATTGAAGCAACAATGAAGAAGCAAGAATTTATTAACAAACAGTCTTTATTTCAAAAACCCAAATGCTTTCTTTCTATCAATGTTGGTTTACTTCCAAAAACAAAGTGGATAATTGCCAAGATGAACTCTGGCTTCAGTCCAAAGTTAATTCTTAGATAACACGAACAAAATTGGCTTAGGAATCCAGTTAGACAAGGTCATGTAGAAGCTATAACTGCAGATTCAGCCTTTGACTCCAACACTTTCTAATTGCAAACTGACTAGCTTTAAAGGTTTTAGCTGAACTGCGTCCCATTCCTCACTTCCTCCTGAGTAGACCTTTTTCTAACACTCTCTTGTCCTTGTGTCTTTGTCTTGGATCAGGTGGGGGAACTTCTCCCAGTTCCTCCTCTGAACCTCCCCTCTCTGACTCCGCCTCTAGCTCACTGGATCCAGCCTGGGCCTGCTCTTCCCCAGTCTCATCCTCAGCTCCAGCCTCCCCCTCACTGCTCTCTGCTAGCTGTTCCTCCTCGACCTCTGAGTCAGACACTGACAGAGGCATGACAGTAGCAAAAATTTGGAATTTGTCAACCTGTGAAGAACTTTGGGCATATAGTGTTGGAGGATGAAGTGTTTTCTGAGTACCTGAGAAGAAGGGCAGGAGGAAGGGACCTCAGATAAACAATTATATGGACAAAGAACAGACAAAATAATAGACAAAAAGAGGATGCAGAGTTAATCCTGACTTGTACTCTTCCTCCCGCTTTCTGGTTATCAGGTCATGAAGTGCTAAAAAGTCAATGCCATTGGATTTGCACTGCCAACACATGAGGGTTGTGATGTAAAGAAAATAATAATACACAGCTGGAAAGAAACTTCACTCCCACATGAACAATTGTGGATTGAAGAAATGTGCTCACTTTCATCCTTTGAATTAGTCCTTTATAGATGTAATGGAAAGACTGATCAATATGACTCCTTGTGGTGAATGTTCGATCTTTCAGCCACTTTATAATACGATTGTACTTGATACCCAAGTTGTAAAGTAATTTGTTATATTTTAGTTCTGTTGTTTTCTTTTTATATTCCTTTATCCCCCTATTTCTTTTGCATTAGCACATCACACAGTAAACTATTACTAAAAGATAATAAGAAACGAAGCCTTTGGGACAATAATCAGAAGTTTCCTCAAAATAACAATGACACATAGCTTTATAATAAGAGAGGTTATGAATGTCCCAACTCACTGACTGGATCAGTGGTGGGTTTCTCCAGGTTCACCCTGGTTAGGGTGAACCAATAGTGGTGGCTATGGGAGGCTTCACCCACCCACCCGGATGTCATCATGGATGCTCTGTGTATACACAGAGGGTTCTACACGTGTAAAAAGTACCACACATGAGTGAAGTGAGCACGCACACTTCTGATTCTGAACCGGTAGCAAAAGTAAGGAACCCACTACTGGGCTGGATGCAAAGTGGAGAGGATGAGGAACAATAAACTAAACGTGCATCTCGGAAGCTGGAGATGGTGTGGGATGAAGAGGAGTTTCATCTCTAATCATATGATAACTTTTATTCTTAATTCCATTTATGCATCTATTGGACCTACCTCTCTTTTCCCAGGCCTTTCCAATAGGAATGCTGCATATATTGTTTTGACTTAAGTTTGTTTGGTTTTGTTTCTCCTTTTTGTTTCTTCAGTTTTGTACTATTTTCATATGTATTTTTTTTAACTGACCCACTTTAAGATCTGAATTTAAAGGAGTATAAATATGTTAAACATGTAAATATTTTCTCTTATTTTCTGTTTTGATTGACATAGTTGCCAGGGAAAGTGTAAGACCCCTAACCAATGTTAAGTTTTCTCTTTTCAAAACAAGGCAAGGAGAAAGAAAATGAAATTCATCCATTTGTTAATCTTTGTAATAAAATCGACTGGCAATTTCTTAACTTTTAAACAACAGTGAAGTGCAAGGTTAGGAAAGTATATGAGAGGCCTCCCTTCCCTGTTGCAAGTTCCCTACATGGAAGTGCTTGGATTAAAATTCATTTTTTATTCTGGCTAGTAATTCTTAGAGTTGCAGTTCCAGAATATCTGGATATCCACAAATTTGGAAACATTCATAAAAAGAAAAAGCTGGATGGAAATCACAGGTTCCTTGAAGAACATTTTGTAATACCTTTTAATGAAACTTGGCTTGCTACAACAATCCAGAAAGTTTAGAAAAGAGAATCACCAACTTCAGGATGTGTTCAGAAAAATCACCTGTGATAGAAACATAGTGGGGGTTTGATCAAGTGTACCGTTTATGCGGAGCAAAATCTCCCAATCATGTTTGTTCAGCAGCCAGCAGAGCAATGTGTGTGGTTTTGATTTCAATGTGAAGAATAAAAAACCCTGATCTATATATCACCATCAAAATGTTCAGAAATGTACAAAACCATGCTGCAAATGTTATGTGCTGAAACAGCAGTGGGACACACCATTACTCTACTGGCTGAGTGTAGGTGAGAGTAGGGCATGTAGAGTGTAGATGAGAAACCTAGAACAAGGACAGGAGTGTCACTATCTCATAGCAAGAAGCTGGTTTCAGATTGCAGCTTTATATACTAGAAATAACGTGTTGAGAAAGAAAATCAAAAGTTAGAAGCATCACTTTTATAAAAAGGTATCCTTGGGGCTGCTGTCTGCAAGGAAGAAAAATAAAGGAAGGCTTCATTTATGAGATAATATGGTAATAGAAAAGTCTGGGTGATTTATGACTAGGATCCTGTCATGTGCTCTCCTTATAGAAGGAGAGAATAACTTAGGAAAGTAACTGAAGTGCACAGGTTAGCGTCAGAAGAGAGAAAGAAGACTAAATTGAAAGAAGGAGGTAGTAGCAGTTCTGAGAGTACAAGCCTAACCAAGATGAGGCATGCTACTTAAAAGGCATGAAAGGAAAGTCCTTTAGACAAGAAAGGATAAAGGTAAAGAGAACAGTAGTTAATAGGTAAACATAGCTGATGCATGAAAAGCTGAATTCCAACTGCCAGTAATACCCAGCAGAGATGGCACCATCGAGATATAAAAAGAGATCACATGGTTTTCCCTGCTGTTTTTATGTCTATCTTTTAAGTGAGTGACAGGATGCAATATATGCTGAAGCTCATATTTTAACTTACTTGTTCTTTACTACCATGGGTACTTTCTCTCTTAGGCTGAATCTGATACCATGAAAGACCTGGACTTGGACTAAGAATCTTGTTGGGAGCACAGGCATCTGATACAACCCATGAGAGTGTCAAAAAAATCCAAATTAAAATACATGTTGACAATACAAAGGATGCAATGTTACTTTTTCACCTAGAAAAATCTAAATTATAGAGGTGAAGAGGAGAAATTATGTAATAATGAAATCTGTCATTGCCTTGGGTGTCAAGATAGATAGTTATGTCTATCATTGGCATGAATAAGATAGAACCTTATAGCAGCTTTAGGCAACTATGGCCTCTTTACGTCCTGTGGAGTCAACTCTCAGAATTACTGAGTCATGGAGCAAGTAAGGAAGATTTGCTATGACTATCAACTACGTTTCTAAATCAGTACCCTAGAGCCTGGAGGAACATTGTCCATGGGGTCATGATGGGTCGGACATGACTTCGCAACTAACAACAACAACCCTATAGCCATGATGGTGAACCTATGGCACCTGTGCCATATGTGACACCCAGAACCATATTGGTCGGCACACGAGCACAGCTCCGGCATGCATATGCGTGCTGGCCAGCTGATTTTCAGGCCTTCTGGGACCCTTCTGGTGGGACCGGAAGTTGGCAAAAGCACCATTTTCAGCTTCCAGAGGGCCTCTGGGGGGATGGGGAAGCCCATTTTTGCCCTCCCCAGACTCCTATAGAGGCTCTGGAGCCTGCAGAGAGTGAAAAACAGCCCTACTGGGACCAAAGGGCCATCAAGGGCCAAATGCGGGAGGGAAAAAAAGGGTTTGCATGCTCATGTGTTGGGGGTAGGGCACATAGAATTTTGGATGTGGGCACACAGGTGACCCACCAACATCACACTCCCCCCACTTTTGGCATGCAATGGCAAAAAGGTTAGCCATCACTGCCCTAAAGCATATTACAGTATCATTTAGCCATTGGCTCTAATTACTGAGCTATTACCACAGCAACTGCAGGGTGATGTTACAAAATGCTATAAAACATTAATGTGAAATTGATCTAAGTCCTGAACCTCATGTAAAATTGTAAATAATTTCAAAGGAATCAATTTTTTTAAAAATTGAAAAACACATTGAACTTTAACTGGATTAAATCCTGCAGATGGGAAGGTAATTAAAGATGTGGTCATTTCTATGCACGTCAAGCAACAAATGAACACAGTGGGACTTGGTTCAAATAAACATACAGTCTGAAAATACCTGTAGTCTGGAACAAGCTGTTTTATTTACATGCAATTATTCTGGAGCATTGGAATAGAGCCAAAGAAACATTCAGACAAATCCATTTTAATCAGAATTCACATGTATCTTGAAAATAGTGACAATAAACATTATTTGATGTGAAAATAATTATTTGTATGATTGATTTTCTTCCTCCTCCCTCTATACAGCAGAATTCAATAACAATCTCCTGTGAAAACAATGAGACCAAAGACAGTTTCCTTGGACTGTGCTGAGAGGCAGCTCAAATGATTTCTACATTAGAACTCAGTAAAGATTATAAGTGGAAGATCGGAAGTCTTGACAAAACCTCAAAGCAGAGGAAAACTTCCATAATTGTGTATTTGCCTTAGGGGATTTGAGATAGTAACCAAAGCAATGTCTCCCAGCGATTGTTCATCATCTGGGACTAAAGTAAATATGGCCCAGAAACTGGATAGGAATTTGCGAACTGAACTGGAATTTAAAGAGAAAAGGAATAATGTCTGAGCACCACACAGAAAATCTATCATGTTCTGGGATAGAAAATTAATCATCTCTGAACCTTCCCACATCCCAGTTCTTGTTATATTTAAAAGACCTACCCACTGATCTACCAAGAACAATTTTTAATAATTATAGCAGCAAGGGAGGGCTCAAGATTTTTAATGAGAGAATTGAAAAGAAGACTTTAGAAAGCAATGCAAGATAAAACAACACTTGCTCACAGAACAGAGATATGATTAAAATAAACTGCAATTGTATTCTTTTAATCAACCCAAATGCTACATTGCCTACACATTTGCTCTCACACGTGATTATTATTAGCTCTAAAAGCACTGCTACATCTAATGGTTCAAAAGCAATTCTGGATCACTGTTATGTCACAGTCTTGGACTGTGTCTCAAAAACTAAGAAATTTTCTATTTAGATCAGCTCTGATGTATTTTAATTTAAATAATGCTGGTCTTGTCACTATTGAAACACTGTGGTGCTGTGGAAATCAAGAACATTCTCTTTCTCCATTAACTTCTGGTCTCACCTTATCTTCTGGACCTTGAACTTCAAGTCTTTCAAGGGGGAAGTATGTTCTGATGATACCTAATCAACTTTGCACTGGCTTTTAGTACCTATAAGTCTATTATCCACTACAAATAACAGATGCAGAGATAGTTAGTTGTGGGACTCTGCACATCTATCTCCTTTCCTTATTTAAAATTATCAGTTTTGCACGTCGCTATGTAGCCTATCTCCTATTCATTAGATTGACACTTTCAAGGTTTAATCATTTCCTTTTTGTCTCTATTCAGTCCTTCTTCTCTCCTAACTGTGCAGTTCAAGGAGTCCTAATTTGCTCTTTTTCTAAGGTAGAAATCACACATACCCTCTTAACTGTGGATAGATAATTTGACTTGAACTTTTTAAAATCCAAGTGTTATTTTCTAATAATGGCAATAAAAGCAAGCATTACTAAAGAGTGAACATAAGATTGCTTTCTTTAAAAAGGTTATTCCTAACTTTAGCATTTCTGTCTTCACACACGAACACAACTTGTATTTTTTCAGTTGTACAAAACTATCTGCTATTCTTATCAGTTCCCCTCACAGCAACTATTCAGAATTTTTTTATAGCTGATCAAACAAGTCAACAAAATATGAACTAAGGGTGTGGTGTGTCTGTGTCAGGGTGCAAGCACTTTTATCCCTGATAGATGGAATGGTAGTGATGAGATTACGTAACTGCAGGATCTGTGGCAACTTGGAATCAGTGTCTGTTTAAACGCTGCCACAATATTTATCTTTTGAAGGAACTGGGCAATAGAAATCACAACAACAGTATGGAATTTTCTTAATATAGGAGTCTCAACATTGGTTATACTAGGTGACAAACCTCAGCAAAGTTACATGTTGCCTCTGCTTTTCAATAAAATGCAAATAATTTCTATGATCACGGTATCTCCTCTGACAGGTAAGTACTCTGATATATTACTGGTGAGAAGGGCAACTATATCAGTTTGATTAATTAATTAATTTTATGCTTTATAATGAATGTGCTGCTTCCACAGTCGAATGTATCCCGTACACAATAGGTTAAAATGGTTCTATTGAAGGTGGTTTGCCCATATAGATAATAGTAAAAAGGTTTTCCTCGCACATATATGCTAGTCGTTTCCGACTATAGGGGGCAGTGCTCATCTCTGTTTCAAAGCCGAAGAGCCAGAGCTGTCTGAAGACATCTCTGTGGTCATGTGGCCAGCATGACTATATGCCAAAGGTGCATGGAACGCTGTTACCTTCCCACCAAAGGTGGTCCCTATTTTTTTCTACTTGCATTTTTATGTGCTTT
>JANHFP010002414.1:76247-86692 GCA_032468135.1 Calamaria suluensis | reverse complement strand
CCAAGGACGAAACTGTACAAGAAGGAAAAGCAGAGCACACAGAGACACACCTTCCCCTGCCCTCTTGCCAGGGCGCCTTGGGGCTCTCAAACCAACAGCCATGAGCAAAGGGGCCCTGCGTTTTCAGCAAAGTGCCAAAGAAAAAGGAAATAAAAAGTATATGTATATATATATATATATATATAAAAAGCAAACCCACAGCTGTTTATTTTTAAGCCCCAAAGCGCTGCACGCTGCACATTCTGCTTGGTAGGGAAGCTTGCTTGTTATTTTTATGTTCCAGCTGCCTGGGCTATGAGATATCTCTCTAGCTGTTCCCTTGCTTGCGGCCAAGGCTGGCCTTAGAACAAATAAATAGCACCCTGGGTGAGCAGCTCCCCCTCCTCCTCCTCCTCCTCCTCCTCCTCCTCCCTCGGTCAGGCCTGTTGTGGCCTTGCCAACTTGCGTGACTTGTGCAGAATGGCAAACCCAATCAAAGGAAGGTTGGGCCCGGCCGGGCTTCAATCGAAAAGAAACGAGACCCCGACTGGCGATGAGAGAGCGGAGGAGCATCCTTGGCGTCTTCCGATGGCTTTGAGTGGATCCTTGGCAGAAGAACATCGGGGAGCTGCTTGTGGCCGGAATTCTGCTGGGTTGCCCACCCGGGAGAGGGGGGAGGCACAGATAAGCAGGAGAGGCGGTGGTAGGCAGTGGCGGCTTTCTGCAAGGCAGACAGGCGTCGAAAGAGGCTAATGGGCTTGCATCCCCCCCTCCGTTCTCCCCAGGGACGCTCCTGCGGGGCGAGGTTTTTCTCCCCACCTGACCAAGGGAGGAATCTAAAAATTGTTGCCACCGGTTCTGTGGGCGTGGCTTGGTGGGTGTGGCCAAGTTGACGTCATGCATTTCGCTCACTCACGTCATTCTGCCTGAGCTAATTTCGGAGCATTCTCTTGCCCCACTCTCCAGCCTGGAGGGCTGTGCGTCCCGTCCCCCCACTAATCCTCCGTACAAACCGCCCACCCGGTTTCTGCAAAGGCAGACCCTCCCCTGCAGGGCGATCCAAAGAGGGGAGGGGAAGGCTGCAGAAAAAGGCAGCGCGGAAGGCAGGCAAGCATGGCAGGGAAGTGCGGATCAGTTTGGGGGCGTGGCCAGCCAGCGATCGCTACCGGTTCTGCGAACCAGCCCCAATCTCTGCTACCGATTCTACCGAACTGGTCCGAACCGGTAGCATTTCACCCCTGTGTAGAACTCTCAAACTCTCTGGTAGAAGACAAGGATGAGAAGGAAATTTTTATACAGTAGTGGCATTCATTACATCTTTATAATAAATTACGCTCAACTCTTTCCCCCTTGCAGCCACCCTTGAGCAAACATCCGATGGTGTCATTCAGCCAAAATTTCCCTTGAGGGCAGATTTCCTCTGATTAACATAACTACTTTCCTGTTTTTGCTGCTACCAAGTTCACTCTGATACAGAGGAGCTCTGCCTCTGAATTTTAATAGGCAGCGGCAGAGAACTAATAATGGCATAATTTAATCTGCCCCATATTTGTTTTCACTCACTTATTGCATTCCTTATTATTGCTTTCGGAGGGGCAATTTCAATAAAAATGTCTTGGTGGCAGGATGCTTTGTAATGAATGAGACTCAGTTGTCCATATCCAGTCCCTGGTCGCTTCTCTCTTTAACCCACTTACAACTTGCCAATCCCTAAGTGCTGAAATGAAAACGGGCTTTCTTTATTGTCCTCATTATGCAATACCTTTAAAAGAGAGGATTAAATAAAAGACCCTCGGAAGACATGGAATTATGGAGGCAATTGGCAGACGCTCGCGGTGATTGTTCCTACGCCAAAGGCTTTTTATGCAAACAAGAGGCTTCGCCAGATGAAGTTGTGTTCTGCAGGCAATAAATCACTGTGCTTCAGTTGAAAGAAGCCATATAAACCGTTTCAAATGCTTCTTGGGTCCTCATTCGGTTTGCGATTGCACAAAGGCTGCCAGATCAAAGCTACAAAACTCCAGCGAACCACCAGAGGGCGGCAAAGTTGTAAAGAAAATGGACTCTCTGCCCCCATCTAGTGTCTGTCCAGATCAGGGGTGAAATCTAAACCGGTTTGCTATTGATTCACTGGCCACACATGCACACCAAATCAGGGGTGAAATCTAAAAATTGTTGCCACCGGTTCTGTGGGTGTGGCCAAGTTGGCATCATGCATGTCACTCACTCACGTCATTCTGCCCAAGCTAATTTCGGAGCATTCTTTTGCCCCGCTCTCCAGTCTGGAGGGCTGTGAATCCCCCCCCCAACTAATCCTCCGTACAAACCGCCTGCCTGGTTTCTGCAAAGGGAGACCCTCCCCTGCAGGGCGATCCAAAGAGGGGATGGGAAGGCTGCAGAAAAAGGCAGTGCGGAAGGCAGGCAAGCATGGCAGGGGCTGCGGATCGGTTTGGGGGCGTGGCAGGCAGCGATCGCTACCGGTTCTCCAAACCGGCCCAAATCTCTGCTACCAGTTCTACCGAACTGATCTGAACTGGTAGCATTTCACCCCTGCACCAAATGCACGCTGGATATGCATGTGCAGTGTGAACCAAATGTGAGCTGCATGCATGCAGTGCGCCCCAAGAGGATTCTTTGGAAAGTAAGTAGAACAAAGCGGGTGGACGGGTGGTGATCAGCTGTGGAATACAATCATGGGAACCTTTTAAAAAACTTTTTAAAAGCATTTTTTACTACATTGTTTCATCTGGATTTTTGCTCCCTTTTCTCTATCCTTTCTTCTGATTACACCCTGCTCCTGTTTAGGGAACCAAATCTTTTAGCTGCTTGGTCTTTTGGCGTTGGCTACCTTTTATGAATGGGACACAGTGGCTTATTGACAGCTGAGCTTGTCAATCGGAAGGTCGGCAGTTCAGCAGTTCGAATCCCTAGTGCCGTGTAATGGGGTGAGCTCCTGTTACTTCTCCAAGCTTCTGCCAACCTAGTAGTTTCGAAAGCACATAAAAATGCAAGTAGAAAAAATAGGGACCACCTTTGGTGTGAAGGTAACAACGTTCTGTGCGCCTTTGCCGTTTAGTCATGTTGGCCACATGACCATGGAGAGTCTTCGGACAGGGCTGGCTCTTCGGTTTTGAGATGGAGATGAGCACCGGCCCCTAGAGTCGGAAACGACTAGCATCAATGTGCAAGGGTAACCTTTACCTTTACATTTTTGGATGAAAAAACATGGATTTTCCAGGAAGATTCTGAATTTCAGTTATACACACACCCAATACAAAATAGATATTTAAAAATGTCAGTATATAAGAATTTATAGACTGAAATAGCCATAACAACAACTCAGCCAGTGGGAACTGTTTGGTGACTGAGAGCTATGTAAGAGATCTCTGAGTCTGGGTGTGGCTTAGCTTGACTGATCTGTATATATATAAGAGTTTGTTTGTCCTTGCATTATTGATTCTGTGCTTCCACAACTTCTGTGATTTCTGGTTCTGACTTCTGCTATCATGTCTCAAGAGCTCCATGGGTATTGTATACATGCATCATGTTTTATATTATTGTATATAAACAATTTTCTTCTACAAGTGAATCCTGTTGAATCAATTATTGTGTGCTGGTTGGATTGCTGTAAACTCTAACACAAAATTCTTAGATGACAATAAACCTTGTTTAGGGACCACAATTGGGAGTGGCAATTTGGTCATTAAGTGAAGTGGCCATTATGTGAAACTACAACTGCACTTAAGATCTTACTTGAGCTGTCTTTGCTTTGTAGACCTGTGAAAATCATAAATGGGAGTACTAGCCATTAAATTATTTTTTCAGCAATCTTATAACTGTAAACAGTCATTAAATGAGGTAGCTGCTAAACAAGGACTATCTGCAAGGATAAAATTAAAAGAGAAAAATATATCACAACAGGCATAAATACTGTGTTCTATGGCCAATAATAGGTGGGAAAGTCAAGCTGAAATAATCTTGGAAATTGTCATATCTTGAACTAAGTGTCGGTATGTGACACACCTTTATATATATTTAAATGTGTAATTGTACGAATCTATAATATTTGCTAGAAGCTACACTTCATAAAAAGGAGAGGTCCATAACAGAAAAAGTAAATTAATAACTACTAATTAAAATTCCCTGCAAAACGGGGTATCCAATTTCAAATTTAATTAACTCTCGCATCTGCTATACCAACACTTATCTCAAAACAACAAGGAAAAGAGCTAAGTGAAGTGATCACTGCACTGGGAAGGGAAGGAAATAGAAAACAGGAAATAATACTGAGATAAGTGGCAGGAAATACAGGAATAAATTACTGACAAGGGAAAAGAAGAAGAATAGATAAAGTTTTAAACAGAGAGTATTAAGAATTACAAAAAGGGTTAAACTCCCCCGGCAAGCAGGTCTCCCAAAGCAATAGCTAACTTTCAGGCTAGCCTTCAAAGGCTACTGTAAGTAGAGACGTCTGCTCTCATTTTATCTCCTGTCCATATTTCTGTTTTCAAAAGCTTTCTTGTAATTTTCTTAGTGGTTATAAGTCAACCATCTCCCAATCTCCCCTCTGTACCCAAGTTAGAGAAAAGGCTCATTTTCCTGTTGGGCAAATACCAAAGCAGAATGGAGACTGTAATTTCAGTTTGATATAATTAAAAATTTACAGTTTTACATAATTTGCATGTTGAAGAATGAGGTTTAATAGAAACGTATTCACTCTAGTAACTGTTGTGAAAAGAAAATATTCCCCTGCTAACTACATTTTTTGGGGTCAATGCTGACATTCTCTTGTTTCCATACAATAGGTTAAACTTTTAGAAATAGAAATCCATTTCTGTCATTTATCTCATTCATCATGCATTCCTCTGCCTAGATTTAACATACTCTTACCTAGCCACAATTTTACTTGAAAAAACAGCAATAAATGTAAATTAAGGTGTAAAACATTGTGGCTGAACTCATATAAAGTAGTAGTCTCTAGTGACTCAACCAAGATATTTTATTTTCCATGCCATCATGACTGTTCTCCAGATAATGTAATAATTAATAATTTATTTTATTATTTGGTCTAGTACATATTAGATTATATATATATAAGTATAAATATGAATTGAATACATAAAATGAATACAATTAAAAGGAACACGGTGGCGCTCTTATGCATGCCCTTACAGACCTCTTAGGAATGGGGTGAGGTCAACAGTAGACAGTCTTAGGTTGAAGTTTTGGGGGATTTGAGATGAAATCACAGAGTCAGATAGTGCATTCCAGGCACTGACCACTATTTTGGTGAAATCATATTTTCTGCAATCAAGTCTGGGGAAGTTCATTTTAAATTTATATCTATTGTGTGTTTGTATATTGTTGTGGTTGAGCTAAAGTAGTCATTGACAGGTAGGACATTGTAGTAGATGATTTTATGAGCTATGCTTAGGTCATACCAAAGGTAGCATAATTCTAAATTTTCTAAGCCCAGAGTTTCAAGTCTGGTGGCATAAGGTATTTTGTGGTGAGCAGAGGAGTGGAGGACTCTTGTGAAATATTTCTGGACAAGATACAAAAATATGTTGGCTACACTGAGTAGAAGGCATAAATAGAACTTGTGCTTTGTTGTCTGCAGGAAAAAAATGTCCTGTGCTGTTTTGTTATCAGTTCTTATTGATAAAAGAACATTGCTTTTCATAATTCATTTCACAGGAAAAGATAATCTTGGTGAAATTTTCAACAGTAGAAGGTATAGTTTTATACTTATTTGGCCACAAGCATGCCAAGGGATGTTTATGGATGACTTATATTAAATTACACATTCATTTCTCCACATGCCTGGCTTCCCACACTTTTAATTAAATACTATGGAAGGGAAATGTTTAATGAACTCCTCCTATGCGGCTTTTGCAAACGGGAAAGTATGGGAAATGGAACAATGCAGTAATAATCCCAACCCTCAATCATTACACTTCAACCACCTCAAACAATAAAGTAAGCTCAGAAACATTAGAAGGAGAAATAATTAGAACAATAGAAACCTTGTATGTGGAGGAGGAAAGTTTCTGAGCAAATGCAAGGGTGATTTTGCCATTGCATCATTTAGAAGAAACATAATTCCTACAGGTTCTCCTTCTCACTATTCTCCATCTGATTTCTTGAGCTTTTCAAGACCTAACATCAAGGTTCATTGTTTCCCAGTAAGAAGCTCTCAAGATTAATTAGAGGGCATGATATATATAGGATATATTAGACTGGGTGTATTAAATTGGATGATAGGAAGTGGGTAACCTCTTGAAGAAGTTTTGGTGTTTAATACTGATTCCACATTCTAGTTCTCTATGCTCAGTTCCATTTTCCTGATGATCAGATCTTCAGTGCCATATGATTTTGGCCATTGCTGCTGAAGGCTATATTGGCTTGTAAGAAACTTCATGTTCACAATCTCTAATTGGATGAGGTGGCTAACCTTGATGTGGATGGAAGGGTTCCTTTTTCAGAAATGTATTCATCTGGATTTCAAATATGGCACCAGTTTCAATAATAGGGTAGATAAATGAAAGATCTTGAAGGAAATATGTGGTAGTTAGTTTTTGTTATTCTATTTTACTGTTCTGGATGCTTGTTGTCAAAGCTCCTTCAATATTAAGTCAGATTCCTCACTCATCTTGAAGATGCTGAATGTTGCTTATCTGAGTTGGATAGCCATATCAACCAGATTAATATAGTAAACATCATTGGAGGGAAAAGTAACTTTATTAGGCCTTATTTCTTCCTTTTAACTTACTGGGAATACATACATCCAAAACTATATTATCTTGGTTCTAATGTCAGAAAGAGGCTATTGGTATGCCCCGACACTGCCTAGTTAATATATTATAGTTGGTGTGTATTAATACTATTAAACATTATCTGTAACTGCCACTTTAAATGAAATCATCAACACTCTTGGCTCTTCACTGTCCTTCAATGTAATTAAACGTGATGATGAATGAGTAAGTTGTGTAATATAATAGTTTCATCTTTCATAGATAAATCTGAAACAATGCAGTAGAAAATTGCTATTGTTCAAGTTATCACAAAATAGTGTTAGAAATATTTTTCTCTTTGTATGAAGAATGGTGTATGAATGTTAAATTTCTAAATGCTCTTTCATGCCAAATTCATAAAGCATTTAAGAAATGTTTTCAGAGAAAGTCATAATCTTAGATGAAAAATAATGACTATTATGAATTGTCCTTGAAGATCCTGGATTTTTAAATAATAAATTATGGATTGCTTTTCAGGTTAACTTATAAATTTCTATTTCATATTACACTCAAAAATGTATCAACCTTCTGAGACTAATTTAATTTTAGATGCCATGCCATGCACACTACCCAGAATTTAATGCCATTTGGGTGAAATGATAGCTGTTTTCCAGTATTTGAAGGGCTATCACAGAAAAGAGGGGATTGACATATTCTCCACAGCCCTTGAAAGTAGGAAAAGAAGCAATGGGTAGAGTTTCACAAAAGAGAGATCCAACCTGGAACTAAGGAGAAATTTCCTGACAATGAAAACAGTTAATCAATGGAACAGTTTGCCTCCCAGAGCTTTGGGTGCAGCATTGCTAGATGTTTTCAAGAAAGGATTGGACAACCATTTGTCCAGGATAATATAAGTTCTCCTGCCGTGGACTGGAAGAACATCTACAAATTTGATGAGTTTCCTATCTATCCTCTCATTCAAATCATTGATGAAGATGTTCAAGAGTATTGTGATTACAGAGCCTGTGGGTTTCCATATATAATTACTGATAAATATTTGCATGAAGATTTAAGAACTGTAAATCTAAGCACCATATCTGTAACACTACTAAATATGCCCTCTAATTGCAGGTTAATGTATTAGTAAAATAGTGTTTTAGGGATGCACACAACAGGTATACTAAAAACAATTTTTAAAAAGTTTGTAGAAATTTCCTTAAACTTCATACAGTGCTCATACAGAATATTATTGTTCTGTATCATTCTGGAATAATATCTTGAAAAAATCCTGATTTATACTGAACTCAACTAATAGTTCTATAATAAAAAGTACTTTAAAATGTTGTCTGAACTATAGCAATTTTATACACACATATTTCAAATTTCAGAACCCTAGATAAAATAACAGTAAATGAAGCTAATATTAGTCATGCTATATAGAACTAAATGAAAGAAAAATACTGCATAAATTTGGGATTGAGTCTAGAAATCAGACTGAACCTCTTTTAAACAGGAAATGTTATATTTTACTGTTCGTGTGAAAACTAAAGTTGTTCACAAAAATAACCATTGCTGGGGAGATTCTGGTTTAACTCAGTAGACTTCAGAACAAAAGAACAGGTGCACAAAAATTAATCCATCATTGGTGGACACTATGAAGACTAGAAACAAGAAGAAATTTGGATCACTCTTCAATTGCAAGATAGTGTGAAGGCTTTCTGAACTGATTCGGTGTTAATTCTGTAAAACTGTTCCCTCATCCAGAACAGCCAATTATCTTAGCTACATAACTATGGTTTCCTAGAATAAAGGTAGAGTTTATTGGGCTTAAAATGTGACATATATTTCTCTCATTTAAAAACATTTTCTATTAAACCTTTTGGATTATTCTGTAACAATTTCATTTCATGTCAGTCAAATACTGAAATAATGATGTACAGCAGTAATGAAGACTGCATTTTGAAGCATTTGATGGAAGTGGGGTGGCCTGTTTAATTGTAGAAATAGATTGATCAATGCATTTCCAGTTCATCTCTTTTAGTAGTGCTGGTTCATAAATCCAGAGCATCAGCGAATGAAGGTTGAAGCTTACTACAATCACAAATACAGATACTGCAACACTGAGTGCATGTACCGTTAACTGACCATGAACATGGATCCAGTACATGTGAATATTTCAGTATATTGGGCTGAATTATGAACATTTTTATTCCAATCAATAACTAAAATTAGAATTAATGCCCAATGATACGTGTGAAAATAGGAAAAATAATTTCATCTTTTCCAATTAGGTAAGTATACTTTACACCATGATCTTTTTGAGAGGTGTGTTAACAGGAAAGTATTTAATGATATAGATTCATTTAAAATATTGTAAGAATAAAAATGGGAACCACTCATGTAATATAAATCGATCTGGGAATTAAATTCATCTCGCCTGATTTATTTTCCAACAGATATTCCAAAAAAATCTTTCTTTCATTTCTCTCAAAAACAGGAATTTGTTTCAATTTATCAGTTGAGAAAGCTTCTGGATATTCTTATACCAAAGTTACCAGGAGTCAGAAAATCGTTAGAAACCACAATTATTACACAATTAATACACAATTATTAAAAGTTTCTAATATCACAAGTAAGTGGATCTAAAGGCAGATTAAAAAAGAAAGCAAAAAGTTCATAGGATAACTGTACCCAGTTAAACGTCCAAGACACAGTGCATAATTTCAGGTGGTTTAGAGATTAAATAGATCATGTCAGTGAACCTATAATGATTTAACAGTAATCTCAGAAAATTCCAAGAAACTATCAAACATTTTCTCCACGCTTAAAGAAATAATAGCAATTGTACTGGATTATGTCTGTTGAGTTACTATTAGATTTTAACTAACATAATAGTTGTAACAGAACTGTGAGAGTCCCATGAAAAATAAGCTTGAGCTGGTTGCACAGTGGTTGGGAAAGCAAGATACAATCTATAAGCTTAGATGGGATGGATATATCTTCATCTGCACATTCCATTCTCTAAGTGTTAGTCTAGTATTATTGGTGGTATCGAGTTGTGATTTAATGCAAATCTGCACTATATCCTATACACTGGAATAATATACATAGGTAGCAGTGGTGAGTTTCAAAAGTTTTTACTACCGGTTCTGTGGGTGTGGCTTGGTTGGCATGGCATGGCCTGGTGAGCATGGCTTGGTGGGAGTGGCAGGGGAAGGTTACTGTAAAATCCCCATTCCCAGTCCACTCCAGGGGAAGGATACTGTAAAATCTCCCTCCCCAATCCAGGGGAAGGTTAGTGCAAAATCCCCATTTCATCCTGGGACTCAGGAAGCAGAGAATAGATGGGAGCAGGGACATTCAGAGGTGGTATTTACCAGTTCTCCGAACTACTCAAAATTTCTACTACCAGTTCTCCAGAACTGGTCAAAATCTACTGAAAACCACCTTTGGTAGGTAGGAAGGAGTTGATGAAGATGCAAATCCCTTATTCAATTATTTTTTAACCACTTTTGTGATTTATGTAACTTTATTACTGTTCAACACATTCAGGTTCAGAGAAAAAAATGAGTATGAGTCTTCTTATTTATTTATTTATTTAGATTTTTATACCGCCCCTCTCCAAAGACTCGGTTTACAGCCGACTAAAAACGACTACAGCCGACTAAAAACGAACAGTATAATGACAAAATTTAAAATTTAAAAATTATATACTCTGGCTGTCCAATTTAC
>JANHFP010002414.1:0-17048 GCA_032468135.1 Calamaria suluensis | reverse complement strand
CTGGGAGTTGAAGTCCACAAGACTTAACGTTGCCAAGGTTGAAGACCCCTGCTCTGGAGAACACCACCTGAATACTTGGTATCAGTAATATTTCATAAACATTTCATATTTAGAGGAATACTGGATATTTGTAAGAGTATGCATTAGGAACTCACCTTTGACTGTATTGTCCTCAGGTTAACTATATCCATATCACATGGCATAGATGAAATTAAAGGAGAAAAAGTATTCAAAAGTGAAGGGATAAAGCTGCCTGTAGAAGTAATCATTGGAATCACAGGATGATTTATAAAAGATGATGTTACGTGACTGTGTATAGAAGGGTAGCTGACAGGTGACTGTTCTTCTTTCTATTAAAAAGCAGAATGAAATAAATTAGCTATTTTCCCAAGTAGTACAGTGCGCATATTTATATCTACTTTTATTGATATATGAGCCTATGGATAAAGCTAAATGTGTGCAAATTTTACATATACCCAGTTGTCACCGTTATGTCCATTTCTATATCTACTGCCTGGATTCAGGGCAAAGTGTTACTTACATTTCTCTGTTATTAACTTTTCTGCCTCTGTCAGACTTGCTCATGCTATACAAGAATGATGGACAGCAAAAATGCTAATTTCAATTTGAAGTCAGCACGATCTAAAGAATCCAGCACTTTATTTTGTTTTCATTTACTATGGCACATAGGGCATTAATTGTTGACATGTTTTACCCCAACCTGTTATGAGTCTTCCATTATTACTATGCCTTAATCCCCTGAAAGTTCTGATTCAAGAGAACATTATTCAGATCTACCTAATTTGGTAGTCTATAAAAGGTAAAGGTTCACCTGGCACATATATGCTAGTCATTCCCAACTCTAGGGGGCGATATTCATCTTCATTACGAAGCCGAAGAGCCAGCACTGTCCGAAGATGTCTCTGTGGTCATGTGGCAGGCATGACTAAATGCCAAAGGCGCTTGGAAGGCTGATAACTTCCCACCAAAGGTGGTCCCTATTTTTCTACTTGCATTTTTTACATTCTTTCAAACTGCTAAGTTGGCAGAAGCTGGGACAAGTAACAGGAGCACACCCTATTACGCAGCACTAGGGATTCAAACTGCTGATTTTTTGATTGGCAAGCTCAGCGGCCATACCACCTTTATACCACCTCTGTAATATCTCAGTTGGTTCCACTCCATTATAGGTACTCCTCGCTTTGTGAAAAAAAGTTTTATTGTAAAATAGGTACTCCTCGCTTAACAACCTAATTGGAATTGGAATTTACAACCCTAAATTGCATTAGGCAAAATGTCACTGATGCAATGCTTAAGTGATGGAAGTTCTGACAATCTGCAACTGCTTGTCTAGTTTGCCTTGCTTTTCCTCGTATTGTGGGATGTACCAACCCCTTAAAACTAAACCTTACAACACTATGGCAACCATGAGGTGGCACTTTACTGCTAGGAGCCCCAAAAGGAAGACTGGAATGTGTGGCAGGCTAAGAATGCTGAAGCCTGGCAGCTGGGCAGCAGTGGTAAGCACAGCACCAACAGAAGCCCTGTGCTAAGGAGGAAGAGGAAGTCTGCGAAGATCAGCAAGGAGTGGCAATGGATAGGTAATAGCAAAGTTCAGGGAGGGCAAAAGGGCACAGATGGGGGGGGGGAGAGACACGTGTTGAAGTGTAGTTGTAACTGTGAATGGGTTGCCAAGCACCTGGTGACCAGAAGGATGTTGCAATGGTTGCAACTTTGAGGATGGGTCATATCTTCCATTTTTCAGTACTGTAATTTCAAACAGTCACTGAATGATGGCTGTTCAGTAAAGACAACCTGTAGTTGTAGTGCATGAAGACTTCCAGTTTTTCCTACTTTTCCCATATACTGTGCATTGGTAAAGAGATATTGGGCCTTTCTGGAGAACTCCCCCTCCCACAGCATTGCACTTCTTAAGCTTCTGAAATTATATACCATCATAAATTTAAATATGTATTTCTGAAAGACAGCATAGGTATTCATGTACTGTAACCTAAATCATAAGAAACAAAACCAAACATAAGTTCCAAAGTCTTTCCTAGTTTTGCTTTGAAAATGGAAGTTTGAAATAGCACTTCCTTGAATTAACTATGCATTTTCAGTGAACCTGCTGGGGTATCTGCACACATAACTCTAATTGCTTTTCATCAAACCAACACCTTTCTTTCAAGGAAAGCACTAAGCAGTCAAGAAAAGTTATAATTTTATAATTTTCTCTGAAAGCCCTAGATAGAATAATGGTCTCCAACCTTTCCAGCTTGGTGGCCCTGCCCGGCATGGGGGGGAGGGGAGGGTGAATGCAGGCGCACACAGCTCCATTTGTGCAAGTGGAAAACGTATACCCTCTCCACTCACATGAATGTAGGTTTGTGCATGAACGGAGGGTGCTTGTGCTTGCAAATGAAGCTCCACTCATGTGAGCACCAGACACTTATGGAAAGGAGCTTCACGTGCTGTTGCCTATTGCTCTTGTGGCCCAGTTTTGAACACGCCGTGACCTGGTAATGGCCCATAACCCAGGGGTTGGGGACCCCTGGCCTAGAAGATACAATTATCCTGATGAAATTATCTATAATTTGAACACTGAAGCTGACTGCTTAATAGAAGATAATAAAAAAAATATTGCAAAATATATCAATGATACATAAGTGAATATATTTAATAGCTGGCAGACTATAAAAAAATGAAAGTGCTTACCATATTTACTTCATTTCTTTTCTCTAGCAGAAGTCGAAACAGATTAGCTGTTACTTTGTTATCCTGTACACCTTGCCCTAAACCTCTATTATCATCTTGCATAAGTCGACGATCCATGATAACCTCTAACTGGCCTAAAAAAATCAAACACTGATTTTATTTCTACATGTAAGCTATTAAACATTTGCTACAATCATTTCCCTAGAAACGGTTTTAAATGTCTGAAGGAATAATATTTACAAAATAGCAGATTTAAAACCTCCCTAAATTAATGTTATAAATTGTTTAATTCAAAATAGCAATCCCAAATGCTTGATAAACAGAAATGACTTTTAGATGATAGTTTATGATCGCATTATTAAAATAAATTTGTGGTTTTCATGTTACTACCATTTCTTACCACTTTTTAAACTTGCAACTCCAAGAGACTGAGCAGCATGAAGGGTCAAGCGAATCTTGCTATCTTGTATATAAGCCATTGTACTCATTGGATAAAAATTTGCTTGAAGAGGCAATTTATTCATTGTCTGTCTAGGCTGAATCTAAATTTTTTAAAAAAGTAACTTCAGTAAATGTTGAGAATTTAAATAATACAAATAGAAAAGCTGATTTTGCTTCACAAAAATACTTTACGACTTTATATAAATAAAAATATATATTATGAGGATATTTTGATCACATTTTTATTAACATGAGGCATCTCAATTGACACTAATAAAAATACATTCTTAGATGTTACCAAAATAATTGATAAAAATATTTCTTCAAAATTCAGCCACAAAAGGACCAGGCAAAGATGTTATTTACATCAGCTGAACAAACTATATTTTAATGATATATTTTTTGAAAATCTGAACAGTAAACACTGTTGTTATATAACAAATGGCCATAAGCCTATTAAAAATTAATGAGTTTGTAAGAAAATGTTTTTTTACTCAATCCTTGTTATGTTGGTATCTCATATACAGACACACACTTTAAAGTTGTCCATTAACATTTCCTAAATATTATTTTCCTAGAACAAAGCAAAGATTTTTTCTTCATATTCATTAAGAAAGAAATATATCTTTTCAGTGTTTAAAATAAATTGTTAATTTTAAATAAAATTTTGTGACTCAAAGTTCAGATTGGATTTTAGGCAGTTTATTGTATAATTACTTTCAACAAAATATGTAAAACAAATTTATGAATTTAATATATGTGTACAGTATTCATTAATTCATGAGAATTACCTGATATCCATTGAGGTCAGTATAAAATTTATTATGGCTTTCTACATCAGATGAAATTCTCATTGCAATCTCACGATTGTATTCTCCTCTTATGTCCACAATATTGGTTATTTCAAGAGACTGACTTTCTAATCCTAAATATAAAAGGTATCTCATAATACACTGACATGACATTTCAGAATAGTAAGTATCTCATAATCTCCATTTTTGGTTAAAATTGGAATTTAAAAAATACTACTTTTTTATGCCTCTAGAGTTCTTCCTGCAGAGTTGTTGATTCCTACCATTACCATTTACTTTCCAGTGTTGTGTTTTCCATCACTGGATGCTCTCAAAAAGAGACTGGACAACCGTTTGTCTGAAATTGTATAGGGTTTCCTGCTTGACTAGGGAATTGGACTAGAAGACCTCCAAGGTCCCTTCCAACTCTTTTAGTCTATGTTCGATGTTCACTACTAGGAAACAGCAGGCAAATGGACAGAAATTAATAATTAAGCATATAACTAAATAAGTAACCAATTAACCATACACACATCTAAGCCTTCCAAAATCTCAATGCCTTCCAGCACTGTGAACTTAAATTCCTAACATTATCCAGCAGCATGGTAGTGCAGAGAATTCTTGGAATCAAATTTCACACATCTGAAGTGCACACATTTTTAGGAAAACACATGTATGTAAGCACACATGTGGATACATATTTTATTGCCCATTGTTTTTTTTCTATTTCTCCATTGTACTCAACAGAAACAGAAGCTAAGTATGCAATATCATTCAGGTGTTTCAGAAAGCTAAAATACTTTCCAAATAAATGTTATACCTGTTTTATTTTTTCCATATTTTCTTGTAGAAAAAACATCTTGAAGGAAATATTCTTTTCAAATGTTGATACATGGTTAACATTTGAACTTGCTAAAAAACACAATATCTTTGACATGACCTTGCCTTTCAAAAGTCAAAGTCACCAGAGCTTGAACACTTATCAAAGGCAGTTTCACATACAATTTACTACAATAGCCTAGCCTCAAGTACTCTCGAAAAATTGAGCACATTAACCTCTGTTGCAGTTAAAACTAGACTAGAACTTCCTGAACAGTCAGTAATGGGCTAGATGAAAAATAATAAATTGAAACTGAGTCCAGACAAAATTATAATGTTTATTGTAAGGAGTCAGGGTAATGTTAAGATACTAGGCTTGTCAGCTGGAAAGCCGGCAGCCCAGATTCAAGACCTAAGCGCCAAATGATGGGGTAAGTTTCTGTCCTCACCTCCGCTCCTTGCCAAACAAGCAGTTTGAAAGCACGCAAACCTAACTGCATTTCTTTCTGGAAGAAATTAATCTTCAGGTTGTAGCATTAGTGCTGAGTAACCTCCATGCTTGACTATTTTAATGCACTCTAAACAAACCTGCCTTTGTGGTCGATCTAAAAATTCAGTTGCTATAAAACTCAGAGGTTTCACTGGTCTCAGGAAGAATGCAGAAAAACTACAGTATATTATGACTAGGCTTCATTCTCTGCTCTGGCTGTCATTTTGTTCTAGGGCAAAAAAGCAAAATGTTGATTGTTATCGTTAAACATGACGAAGGTCCATGATGATTAAGGGAACATCTCATTTCACAGGAACTTCCATTCTCAGGGGCAAAGTTTGCTAGAGAGGCTGAGAGTTCCTCTGGCAGGGACTTGGGGTTGTATCTTTTCTAGTGGTCCTTCAGTTCTCTGGAATGTAATTACTCTACAATTGTTAATATATTTATTAGCTTTTTGAAAGACCTTTAAATGATATATTTTTTGGGAGGCTTTTTAACTGTAGATTAATTAATTTTAGCAACTGATTTTACTTGTTTTATAGTTAATCAAATTGATTTTAATTCCTTAATTTGAAATTTGGTTTTAATGTAAACCAGTGACAGGTTTTAATGGTCAATAGCACAGCAAGTCAAATAAACAAACAAATGACAGTCAGTTATAATCATCTGTACAGTAGGAAAAAAAAGTATTATCTTTAAATAGAACAGAAGAGCTAACTACATTTGTTAATTTACCTTACCGTGAACTTTATAAAGTCGTACAGTGTGTGTCACGTGACTGAAAAAAGTAGTAACTTCAGAAAAAATTATCCCATGTGTCACTCGTATGATAGGTGGATCAGAAAAAACGTAAGGCTGTAAGAAGACAAAAGTAGACAAATTTGTACCTTTTAGTTTCAAGTTTCATGGTCCTGCTTGAACGAGATAAGTGGGACGGAAACCCATCATCACTTCTATTCCAGTTAGTTCCTCCAAATGTTTAAACTAGGAGTCTCCAAACTTAAGAAACTTTCTGACCTGTGGATTTCAACTCCCACAATTCCTCAGCCAGCATTCCCACAAGTATTAAAGTTGCCAAGTTTGAAGAACCCTGGATTAAACCATTCAAGTATTTTACCATGAAGTAAGTACAAGTATTCCTTGACTTATGACCACAATGGGGCCCAAAATTTATGTTGCAAAGGGAGAAATATGTTACGTGAATTTTATCCCACTGTATGACTTTACTTGCCACTTTTGTTAAGTGAATCACTGCAGTTGTTAAATTAGCAACACAGATGTTAGGTAAATCTGGCTTTCCCATTGACTTTGTGTGTCAGAATGTTGCAAAACATGGTCACATGACCCCAGGACACTGCAACCATCATAAATAAGAACCAGTTGCCAAATATTTGTATGTAAATCATGTGACCATGGGGATGCTACAACGGTTATAAGTGTGAAAATGGTCATAAGTCACCTTTTTCAGTACTATTGTAACTTTGAATGTTTACTAAATGAAGTGTTATAAGTTGAGGACTACTTGTAGTAAGGCTGATTTTATTTCTCCATGTCACTGTTCACCAAGAATGAACACTAACCAAGTGAACAATTATCAATTCCCCCTTTCACCTCCCTCTTAGCAGATCTCATTTTCTAAATGGGAACATGAAAAATCATCCAAAAATTAAATCTTCTGAAATTCTAACTCTAAGCCTGAATCAATCATATAATGAATGAGATTATAGTGTAGAGTATATAACATTATTTCATTTAATTTGCCTGATTATTTATCAAAACAAAGAGCAGGCAAACTACTTACATAAAATACACCTGTAATTTCAGCAACCATTCCTTCCCCACCCTCCTTTTTATTAGTCTGGAGGAGGTTTTCTCAACTTTCTTTTTACTATTTTAGTTTTACTAGGAAGGAGACAAATTTGATTCTATGTGAATACATCAACAGTCACTTTACTTCCGTCCTACATAAACTCCAATAGTAAACTTATTGCAAATGTAGCAATATTACCTTGCTTTCTCCATCTGGCAAGAAGAGATAAGCTCCACTTTTATCTCTGTTACTGGTAGTTCCATACCAAGCAAACTCCAACTTTACCCGATAGTTTTTATTATCTTCTTTTGTATTTACTTTCTAAAGGGAAAGCAATTAATGACCTTAATCTTCATCATAATTTCAGTATCAACAGTATTTAAAACTATTTAAAAATAGTTTACATTCATACCTCAACAAGTCCAGAATTCCCGGAGAACCAGATTTTCATGTAACGGTTCTCTAACATGATTTCATCCAAAGCATTCTGTACCTCTTTAACAGTAAATATTCTGTATGGTGTGACTAATTTAGCTTTATCATTATGATACAGATTATAATCAGCAAGTGCAATTTCTGAATTCGGCCCCTCTAGAAGCTCATAAACTCCAAAACCCAAAGGAGGTAATTGAGCCAAGAAAGAGATCTGTTTAAACCAAAGAAAAAAATGTTACATTCTGATGTCGAGCATTTATATAAATCTAGTTAAAAAAATATTTGCTCCACAAATCTGTATTCTGATCTTATCGGATTCAAATTTAAACTGTTGACGGGGGGCATCTATCAATATTGTTTTTTAAATTGCAATCCTACATTGAGTTTTTAATTTGAAAATAGATCCATTAATCCCAATAAGTTTTATTTCTAAGTAAAGGTTCTTAGGATTTAACTGTAAAAGTTCCAGAACTTTCACGGCCTCAGAATAGAGGCACTAAGGGAGATTTTTTTTGTGTATTTGGATTTTTTAAAAGACAATCCAGAATATACTCTTTATCAACATTAATAAAATATTGACTAAAATTGATTTTTTAAAGTTTTCAATTAGTAGAACATTTTCCAAAATTAAGAACATGCTTTAGAACATGTAGGCATATGTATTAAAATAACTTGCCTGGTATGCATCATGTGATATTTTAGATGTACCATTCCATACTGCACTAAGTTGGATCACAACTGCTTTTCCAAACGGAGAGAGTACTTTAACTCTAGGTGTATTCACATAGAGTGAAACCACCGATGAACGTTCTTGCTCCACAGGATTATAAATCAAAATGTACCTGGAAGAAAATTGATGAAACTTTTAAGTTGGTCAAATAATTCCACAAATATAAGAAATATATATGACTGGGTTCATGACTGGACTAAGCCATAATTTATTTTATGTATAGTTTGAACAAGCCAGACATCAATCAGGTTCAATTTTGTAGAGAAATAAAGCAGTCATCAATTGTTTGGACAATTCATGATTTCTCTTCATCACTTTTATCTCTTCTATGCATTTCTATTGATTGCCTAAAGGGTTGGGGAAAGCACATAAAGTATAAAAAATGGGTTCTTGTTACTATACATTGCTAAACAGCAACTGAGAGCCAGTTTGGTGTACTGGTGAAAGCATCTGGCTAGAAATCAGGAGATTGTAAATTCTAGTTTTGTCTTTGGCAAAAATCAGCTGTTTGACCTTAGTTTTATATATTTTGAGGATATATAAATAAGTCCCTGATGAAGATGAATTAGTACAGGTAGTCCTCAACTGACAACCATAATTAGGCCTACAAATAACTGTTGTAAGCCATGATGGCTAAAAGAGGTCGTCATATGACCCACCAAACTTTACATCTTTTTTCTGGGTGGGGGCGTTAAGCAAACACTGTGATTGTTAAGCAAGCTGGAAATAAGCACCAAAAACATCACAAATTGTGGTCACATAACAATGGAACACTGCAAATGGCCAGTTGCCGACCATCTAAAATGTAGTCATGTGCCCATGGGGGTGAGGCAACCATTGGAACTTCAGAACCAGTCATTAGGTAGCTTTTTTTTTGGGGGGGGGGGTACATTGTAACTTTGAATAAGCGACCAGTCATAAATTGAGGACTATATAATCCTGTTGTAGGATATATTCAACAGACTTATATAACACCGCTTAAACATTACAATGCATAAATGTATTATTTTTTAAAAATGAAATAAATTCATAGCACAGGACCGGATGAAATTAAGCTTTTCCAAAGTAAACATCCTCCAATGAAGGAAACTTGCCAGATTCAACCCACTTTTTATCAGCTTGCTGACTTGGCAGCATCTAGATATATTGGGGCTAAAACTTAAATTCTGGGGATTATCCAAATTGAACTAACAAATCTGGTGAATCTAAAGATAGCTACAGAAATTGAATTGCACTGTTAAAATTACAATTAATATATCAATGGACATGAAACTCTAAACTTAACTCTATATTTATACAAATTACCAGAAAAAAATAGTTTTATTATTAGAATAGTATATCTAGACATTACATTTCTGGCACCATTCACATCTTATCATGTTCCACAATTGGTTTCATTACAGAAATACTTCCTCTGTAAATTTGTACAAGTACCAGGTGCAAAGGTCAAAATGAATATATTGAGATTACATACTCTATACATACTCTATATTTACAGAAAACAAAAGAATAAAAGCAACTATGTTTCAAGAGTAAGGTACATTCCACAAAACTGATATATCTATAAAATCAATCTAGCCATATCAGAAAGAAAACATCTGCTTTGATGTATATTATTCTGAAAGTCCTCCAGAAAACTAAAGTATGACATTATATAATAGACAGTGTGAAAACTGATGGATGAATGGATGGATAGATAGTTTGCATATATTTATTGGCAATATAGTTCCAAGTAGCATTTAATTGCAACTGAACCTGTATCATCAAATCTTCTATCAATGTCTAGAAGTACACAATTTTATTATGAACCAAGACAACAAAATACAAAGATCTACATAGAAATCATTCAAGCAGATTTTCTGTTCTATGATTTGCCTATGTAAATTTTCTACACCAGAGTAGGTAATATAAGATCCGTGGATGCTAGAGTAATCTGGCACTACAATATAATTAAGTCCAACTTTTAAGATTGTTTATACTCTACTCTAGTAGATAAGAACATTCATATAATATTAAATCCAGGATCAAATATAGTTGAATGTTGGGAAATTCAGGAAGATAACATCTTTAAAATTGAATCAGAAGAGTACTATTAAGTTAATATTGTTTTATACGGTAACTTATAATAGGAATGTTACTGGCCATTATCAGAATAGAATGCTGGAATCCATAAAGACTCTCATACAGTTACATATCTAAAAAAGTTTACATTCTCAAATAAAAATTATATTTGGTGATTTAAAACTAATTCCTATCCCCACTGATTATATGAACCCAGATATATTCTGGTACCTTGTTATTGATACAAACTGGAATGTATATATTTCTTTATCTAAGTGGCATGCAATCTATATACTAATATATAGATAATCTGCATAACACACAAATTAAGGAGGTGGGAAAACTTTCAATCTGGCTAATAATGATGCAGAAAAATAAGAGCAATATAAGCAATCCTTGATTTATAACTGCAATTGGAACTGAAATTTGGTCATAAATCATGATGGTCAGAAGTCAAGGCACCCAAGATCTGAAGACTGTTTTTACAATTAAGCAAATCATTCTCCCAATGGGCAAAAATAGTGAAAATTTGGCCAAAATGTCACAAACTGGTCACATGACTACAAGTAGCTACAGCCAGTCTTAAATGTGAGCTAGATGCCAAGTACCTCAAATGTAATCATGCAAACATGCTGGGGGGGGAGGAGCATGCAGTATTTTATGACAGAGAGCACATTTCCTGAGACTGTTGTAACTCTGAACAGTCATTAAAGGAGTGGTCATAAGATTCTATTTTGAACAGAACCACCAAGAAAAATGTCACTAAATTAATTTGTGACACCTGCCACATAAATTAACTGGAGGAATCTAATTTATCATAGAGAAATAGAAAAAAATTAAAAGCTAAGAACAAAGTTGACTCAGCCTTCCATCCTTCTGAGGTGAGTAAAATGAGGACCCAGATTGTTGGGGGCAAGAAGCTGACTCTGTAAACTGCTTAGAGGGGGCTTTAAAGCACTGTGAAGCAGTATATAAGTCTAAGTGGTATTGCTATAAGCAGAAGGAATACATCTTTTTAGTAGTCTTCAAACATATGTTTGCAATTTTGGAAAATAAAAATAAAACCACAATACAGAGATTCCAGTTAATAAATTTGCATGTCAGATATACAACAGTCTGCACACTGTAGCTATGACTAACACAAATCTACTATACTTTTTAGAGCATGTATATGATATGACTATAATATCATAGTTACAATAATCAAAGCATCACAGTTATGATAACAAGGCATCACACTCACAACAGACGCTACTCATTCTGTGTAGCACAGAACACCACTCATGTGGAAGACAGTGACCAGATATAACTTATCACAAATGAATAAAAAATTAAAAAATTAAAAATCTTGAAGCATAGTGGCAGGTTTATTGAAGGAAGTTTTTCTCCCATTTAAATTCCTGGAGAACTTGGAAAAACTGAACAACTACCTCTACTTTAGAGGCAACAGGCAGCTATGCTGCTCTCACCATTCAGAGCACTTCTTTGTGGCACTGGCCTCTGGGTTTATGCTGGAATTGATTCTTCCTTCAAAAATTTAAAATTGTTCTCCTGTTTCGATCAGCCAGAAAGACCCTGAAGAAAAAAATTTCCAGTCAGAACATTTTTTTTCCTAGAATTAGAAGTGTGGCCTGGCCTATTCCAGCATCAAAGTGCTCTCCAAAATTTCAATCAAATTATGTTTTATTTTTACTGCCACTTTGGCAAGGGGAAAAAAGTCTATGTTGGCATGATCCTAAACAATGGGATGGTGCACTGATATTTTCATTTGCAAAAATACCACCTCCCTTTATGAACTTTCAGGAAGACTAAAAAAATCTGATGGAACTATTGCAAAAATGCCCTAAGTAATTTCCCAGAAACAGACAATTTCAAGCATTAATCTTTACAAAGAAAATAAACTACTTACCTCTAGTATCAGAGATACTTCCATGAAAAATTCATACCAATATGCCCAAACATTATGTCATTCAACTTTTTTTAACTAGAAAAACTGAACTGCATTAAACGCGCATTGCAGCATAACTGAATGCAAAACCCTCAATGCTAAAAATTATTGCTTCAAAAACCATTAATATATAACTGGTAGATGAGCAAGATCTTCAAAGAGAGACAGTTTGCTTCATTTCTCCTGATAAACAGGAGAAACAATTGGAAAAACCCACAGATCATCATAAACATATATGAATTATTTCACAAATCATAGTACCATCCATAAATGGTACCAAAAGAAATTAAGGTCATAATACAGCCTGGAATCTTTAATAAAACACACACACACATATTACCATCTATAAAAATAATAATATCTAAACCCTAAATGAGTGAAGACATATTTGTAAATGGCAACAAGGCCAGAGAGTGTTGGGAAAATAAATCTCTAAAAAGAAAAAAAAGTGCTTCAATAAAATTTAGCATCATTTTGAATCTTGCAGTTCAATCAAAATTTTACCTACAACTTACAAATGGCCTCTCAACTTTATATGTGCATACAATATATTTTCTATTTTTTTAAAAAATCCAGTATAATACAGGTAGTCCTCGACTTACAACAGTTCATTTAGTGACTGTTTCAAGTTACAACGGCACTGAAAAAAGTAATTTCTGACCATTTTTCACACTTATGATCACTGCAGCATCCACAGTAATGTGGGCATTTACATTCAGATGTTTGACAACTGGTTCCTATTTATAATGGTTGTAGTGTCCTGGGGTCATGATCATCTTTTGCAACCTTCTGACAAGCAAAGTCAATGGGGAAGCCAGATTCACTTAACAACCGTGATACTAATTTAACAACTACAGTGATTTACTTAACAACTGTGACAAAAGTCATAAATTGAGCCAAAACTCACTTAACAATTTTTTCACTCAGCAACATACATTCTGGGCATAATTATGGTCATAAGTTGAAAACTACCGGTACTACTTTTGCCAATAGGGTCATAGCACTTGTAATAAAAAAATTACAGCAATATTCACCTTAAGAAATGACATCACAGATCATTTGTTCAACAAATGTGCAAACAAGTCTATTTCGGAGCTAGTTTTTCTTTGGTTATGGTGCAATTGGTATCTTTTTCATTTTTATGGTACCTAAAGCTATTTGCTGTCACTTTTGCTATTTATATCTAAACAAGACTATAAGACAGAATACATCAAAGTATATTTATCTATGGTTCTTATTATTGTGCCTGCAGCCCTCCACTTTTGTCCCTTTTCAGCTTCATGCCCTCTTGTCTGCTTTGGGCTATGTGGTTCTGGGAATAGACAAAACCCAAAATGCAAAGCAACCACCATGCCCAGAACAATGTTGTCAAAATATGTCCACTGGCCATACAAGTTGGAAATGCTATAATAGAAAAATTATATAAATATGCACAGCAAATTACACACATATTTTCCATTGCACTGAGCCATAAACTATAAGCAATATTAACAGAAGCAAGTATTTTTAAATCTCTGCTTTCATCCATCGTTAGGAGTCAGATGACATAAATGTTAGATGATAACCATAATAGTAATAACAACAATAGAATGTGAGCAAGGTATCAAAGAAATAACTCTTATAATTCTATTCTCATTACTTGTGGCCCTTAGGAGTTCAAATATTTTATTTTATCTTTCATTGTTAGCAATGATTAATTTTCAATAGTCAGACTTAATCTACTTTTCCATGTAATGTGCATGCATCTCAGCTTATTTATGACTGATATAAAGCTTTGTGAAAATGCTATAAGTTGATGTCCAATGCTAATTGCATTACTTGCTTTTCACATGAGTCAAAAAAAGCTAACCAATTGTAGAGAGGGGATTTTTTTTTCGTATAAAGAAAGCAACGTGGTTTTGCTACCCAAGACTACTTGCAGAAAGAGAAAATGCAATGCACAACATGATGCAGCTCATATTTCAGTTTATCATATGGTATCAATTGGCTAAGAAAGACACTCGTAGCCTTCTTCATTTCATGTTGCTACTGTTTTATGAAATTGATTGAATCTTAATATAAAACCAATACTATCAAATAGATTTTCTGAAACACTATAATAATCTTCCAATTTAAATATTAAAGTAAAAAATCAATAGAGAAGTTAAGGATTTAAATATTGTTTTAAAATGTCAGACATTTTAGATATATATTAAATATTGTTTGAATGTTTTAAACAATTTTTGTCACAATGACCTCTAAATGTGACTGTATTACTCTCTCGCAACCAATAAAATATGTTTGTGTTATAATTATTTTTATTAGCATTTCCTTTGTTTCTGGCTTGTTTGTTCAAATGCAACAAACATTTGAATTGTGTTACATTGTATTATCAATTGATAGTCTGCCAAAGCAAGATACATTACAGTACACACTTTTACAATTAAAATAAAAATGTTCAATGGTGAAAGTGTGCAAATGAAAATAATTCTTTTTATTGGAAAAGAGAATGGAAATCAACTGGTCTTCTTTTCAGTTTACTGTCTCCAATGAAATTGCATATTCTCTTGGAAAGTGTCCAATTCCCCAGAAGTAAGAATTGCACATCTTACTATGGTGACAGCTTGTTTTTTGTAGAATTCTGTTTTCTAGAACTGTAGATGCAACTCAAGTTATTTTTATGAATCTATGTATTTATTTATTTATTCAAGAAGCATCATTTCATAGTCAGGTTTCTTCAGTAATGACATAGTTAACCATTTATTTATAATAGAAATTGATCTACTGCTAATCAAAAGTAACATCTGTTCAAGTAATATGGGTTGGGGCATACCTGGGAGGGGCAAATGCTGGGAATGGATAAACTAGAACAAACAATGATTGTGCTGAATAATGCATGCTTTCCCATTCACACAACCACATACACAACACAGAAACATCTAACATTTTAGATATTTTTAAATATTAAAGAACCAAATATTTACCTTGGTTGTTTTCCCAGCTCTATGACAGTCTTATGTGGCAAAGAGTCTTGTGAAGACTGAGTAATATCCTACCAGCAGGGAAAGAATTTTAGTTAATTACTGATGCAACATGTGAAACAAAAACCAGAGCTAGAACAGTCTATGAGAGCCTGCATCTACCCTATAATGAAGGTTGGTGATTTTGGCTTTGACATTTTTCATGTCTAAATTCCAAATCTTCTGTTTAAGTTCTAGTCAGGCTTTATCTGTGCTGAGCAAGCAACAATGTTGCAGGACAAAATGCCAGACAAGAATCAATCTTCCTCCTCAGGAATGAGGAAAACCTATTCAGTTGGGCAAAGAGAGACTCACACCAAAACATTTATATATATATATATGTCAATTGTGAGATGCTAAATGAATCTATTGTGCTCAAAGCAACCCAAGAGAAATACAACCAAAGTCTAACCAAACAAGGATATTTGAAACTGAGTGTCACAAACTGTAATGTTTTTATAATTTAGACTGAAGAGTTTATTTCAGATTTTATTTTCAGATTGTATGTTCAGTGGAAATGCCATTTTTAGTAGTTCACAACACAACTCCCATGCAGCACCAAAGTTTCTAAAATATCTCCTCTGTTTTACCTCAGATTGTTTTTCAAAGCAAAATAAACTGTTTCCTTTCATTATCACCTTGCTTTCCTATGAACAAAGTTCACAAAGACATAGAAGTATTCTTAAAAAATAAATCAGGCAGTTGGAAGCTAGTTTGCTTTAAAGTAAAGTACTCCTACTGACCCTCCCCACCACACAAAAAGGTGAAAATAGGAGTTATGAAAATAGATTCTGGGAGTGTGACAAGGCATGTTGTGCATATAAACATGTGTCCTGTATACACAAAGGTTCTGCTGTTCTATTTCCTGGTTAAAAGACCAGTTCAAGTTTATATTTATATAAAGCTACCTTTTCACCAGCACAATTTATGGCTTCTGTTACAGTAACCATGATCACATTAGCTGCTTTGTAAAACCCACCATTGTAAAGAATGGGGTTGCTGCATTGTAGCTATACATTTCTTTGTCCTTCAGAGTAAGAATGTGAGCGGATTCAGTGATGATCTCCTTCAAGTTCATTAATGAATGAAAAAGTCTGTGAATAAAATACACCAACCATGAAGACTAAATTCAAATATTTTAATGTTAAATTTGTCATGAAGTATTTTTGTATTAAGATTGAAATGCAAACATTAGACTGCTTAAGCTTAAAACAAGCAAATAATCTTTAGTAAACAAAAACATGACTCCAGATACCGTAATTAGATTCATTTTAAAGAATAAAACCTGTCAAGATACTTTAAAATTTTAATCCTCACCTTGTGCCATAATCTACAACCACCCAATCCTTTGCCGTTCCTGTGATAGCATCATGATGCTGAAAAAGTCCAAGATTTCTCCTCGCCTCTGTCAGCAATTTATAGTAGTCTACTGAAGGAAACATTTTTGTTTTTTCAAACTTTTTGGATTGTACCACAGCCAAAGAATATAGAATTTCTGCAGTTCTGAAATTAAAGAGATTTCTTATTGTAGAATAATTAGCTAAACAAATATATGTTTAGTTGGACAACATTTGTATTTTTGAGTTACATTTTGTACAATCACTCAAGTGCTGTTAGATGCGTTAGGAAAATATTTGATTAGAGGCATTATTTTGATTCTTTCATACATGGAAAGCTCACCCTCATACAAAAAACATAGCTTAAAAAACAAAGTCTGGGATGCATTGTATTATGTATCCCCACCACTATATTTGCCAAATACCACTCACTGACTGACTGACTGACTGACTGACTGACTGACTGACTGAC
>JANHFP010002413.1:58374-70273 GCA_032468135.1 Calamaria suluensis | reverse complement strand
CTTTGGTGGGAAGGTAACAGCGTTCCGTGAGCCTTTGGCGTTTAGTCATGCCGGCCACATGACCATGGAGACGTCTTCGGACAGCGCTGGCCCTTTGGCTTTGAAATGGAAATGAGCACCGCCCCCTAGAGTCGGAAACAACTAGCACATATATGGGAGGGGAACCTTTTAAGAGAGCTTCTGGGTAGCTCAGCTCTCTCTCTCTCTCTCTCTCTCCCCCTCCCTCCCTCCCTCCCTCCCTCCCTCTTGGTCCCAGGACAATGGAGCTGTTAAACTCTGCATTCAACTGTCTTGAATGCTGTCCTCCTGGGTTCTTTCAGACATGATTCATGGAACTTTTTCTTCTTCTGGTTGTAAAATGTGATTGCCGCCACAGTGGGGTATGGGCAAGAGCAGTCGAGGTTTTGAAAAGAGAACTTCATGCGGACTGCTTAGAATGTGCCTTTAAAAAAAAAAACAGTCCCATAGGCTCAACCAATTTGATTGCTTCCCTGCTTAGCTCAGCTGGGGCATAAGGGCGGAATTACCCCCTTATTTAGCCAACCCAGGGAAAACGGCTGTGATGCTAAATTACTTAGTTTATGCCATCTCCCTGGTTTCCTTTTCTTTCACCATAATGAAAGAAAGCAGAAATATTTGGGGGGGGGGGAGAGAAACCTCGACACACAATGGAATGGTTCATCGAAATTTAGTCATGCTTTGGACAGGTATAATAAAACGATGTTCAGCAACAACGAGGCTTTTAATATGGAAATAACCAGGTAATAGCCAGTTGACCAAACCAGGTAACCAGACAATCATGCGCATGCATGATCGAACCCCTCCTAATTTAATAGGAGCTCATTTCTTGTATGCAAACGTATTTCTATATTAATAGAATGGTGGTGAAAAGTGGCAATTGTATCTGAT
This sequence comes from Calamaria suluensis, assembly GCA_032468135.1. Taxonomy (NCBI): domain Eukaryota; kingdom Metazoa; phylum Chordata; class Lepidosauria; order Squamata; family Calamariidae; genus Calamaria; species Calamaria suluensis. The sequence continues at coordinate 69,364 of JANHFP010002413.1, read as the reverse complement.
CCAGGCAACATGGAAAATATACATTGCTCAGATCTGCGGACATTTTACAACTAGCACAACATCCATGGCCAAAGTATTAAAGGACTCACAAAGAGTCTACATTGTAGAATACAGATTAACAATCTGTTTTGTTTATCTCAGTGTACTCTAAAATAAAATGGGACGCGGTGGCTCAGCAGGTAAAAAAGCTGAGCTTGTCGATCGGAAGGTCAGCAGTTCAGCGGTTTGAATCCCTAGTGGGGTGAGCTCCCATAACTTGTCCCAGCTTCTGCCAACCTAGCAGTTTCAAACGCAGGTAAAAATGCAAGTAGAAAAAGTAGGGACCCCCTTTGGTGGGAAGGTAACAGCGTTTCGTGCCCCTTTGGCATTTAGTCATGCCGGCCACATGACCACGGAGACGTCTTCGGACAGTGCTGGCTCTTCGGTTTTGAAACGGAGATGAGCACCTCCCCCTAGAGTCGGAAACGACTAGCACAGATGTGTCAGGGAAACCTTTACGTTTACCTACCCTACTCTACAAACATATACTATTCTAAACTTACTTACTAGTGAAATAACATTAGGAGTAATATATGTTGGGCTCAATAAAGGAGAATATTTGTTGGTCTGTTTATAAAACATGAAGTATCATTAGCATCAAATGTTGTATTCGTATGTCATTGCCCCTATAATTCCATTGATACTTTCATTTCTAATTATGCACGCAAGGTGTTCCAAAAGTAAATTAAAAAGAAAATGAGAAAGAGGGATCCTTGACATCTACATCAACATAAATTTAACCAAGGGGAATGCACACATAGTTTAGGAACTGAATAAATCACGTCAATCAAATCTCTAAAACTTTGTGAAAGTCCCAAAATAAATCAACATCCACTTCAAAAACTGCCAGGAGACTGTATCAAAGACCACAGCATTCAAATAAATTGTGATTGCTAGGCCTTGTATATTTTGAGGTTAAGCAATAACATCAATTAAAAATTTCATATTATTAGAAGCTTAGCTTGGCAGCCCTCTTTCCTGAGATGGATGTAAAATAATTGGTAGACTATCTTGCAATATACAGAGTCACTCTTAAAATCTTAGCAGCAGCCACATTTATCAAACTAGTAAAGTTTACAATTAGAAGACATACTGGAAACATATTTTTTTTGAATGTAGGAATAACTGGGACCATTGCCTCCTTTATTATTGGCCCACCAATAATAAAATAAGGATCAAAACCCCAATATACTTTAAAATCCATGTAGTCAGAACAAGAAGTATTTTCCACTTTCATAGATTTAACTGTTGAAATAAATGGATTGAAGCACTGTTAAGAAGGGAGGGGGGGGAATATTTTGGGGATGTGTTCCTTCTGGAAAGCTGCTGTTCTTTAGATACTATACCTCTGTTATCTGTTCTTCATAGTGAAACTGGCCATGTTGTTCTGGAACCAAATGGATTACAAAGTTGGTAAATAAAAAAATAAATAAATTAAAGGGAGAGGGAAAGGAGATGATAAGAGAGGTTGAAAAAAGTAGTATAGTTCGTATGTGTAGCACTAAATAAATAAATAAATATAGCGTAGCTACTACACTCTCCATCTAATTAAGATAATATAGAAGTAAATACAAATGTATAATTAAGAAGTAAAGTATAATAGCATGAATACTAAAGAACTTAATAGCAAAACATTAGACGAAACGAAAGAAGCTTAAAGATTTTTCAGTTTCTTTATAAATATGAAATGATTTCTGCATATTGTTTGATAATTTCAGAACTAGCCAGATACCTGATGGAGTAGTGAATATTTTTCTCTCAAGAAATATTTCCCATGTTATTAGTTTTTTTTTTCCTATGCTACCAGATTTCTTTATTAAAATCAGCAAAAATACACGATGATACTTTGATTTTCCTTATTTAATTATCCTTGAAGACCATGATATATTTAAAAGTTTATTCCTCCTATCAAATTTAAAGAACTTTACGATAGTTGAGCAGAATTTATCAGATTTACAAAGAAAAATTGAAAGAAGGTAAGGTCTCTAAAAATCTAGTTTGTAATATTTCAGTATCGCCTTCCCAAATCAGAACTTTGATAAAAGAGGCTGGCTGGCAATTCTTAGCTTGGTTTGGGTTTCTAATAAAATGTCAATTAACCCTGTAAGAATGACATTCTAAGGACATCATTTTATCCTGAAGAGTCTTAACAACTATAGTAAATTGCTTATAGATGTATCCACTGATTTTCCCATAAGCTTCCAAATGACATATTCTATTTTCAGTCACTTCCATATTGGAACATATAGTATTAAAAGAGTCTTTGAAAGTGTTTATCCATTCTGAGATCTCAATGAAAACCGCCATCACATCTTTTCAAGCACCACCATTGCCATTGCTTTAGTGAGTGAAAGAGAATGTAACATTTTCTTGTGTAGCATCCCAGCAGATAATGAGTAAATTCTCCACAATTATCAACTCCCACTGTAATCACCTGTTTCTAATTACAGTAGTAAACTATGATCAGGATTTGAATTGCAGAGAAGTGTTAGGAAGTGTTAATAGCTGTCGGAATACAGTGTTGATAGTCATTTGGGCCAGAAGTCTTTTTTTAAAAAGTATTTTGAGGCAATTTATTGTTATTTTCCTTACTTGATAACATGGGCACCACTGATTCTTCCTTTCTCTATTTTCTAGAGGCGTTTCATGGAATTGTATCCATTATCAAGTAGTCCTTATGAAATGGAAATTATTACATGCCCTGGTTCTTGTTTCAATCAAAGTTATTTTTTTCTAGTGTATAAATCAAGTCAGCAACGTTATTTTACCATGGGAATGGAGTTACACATCACAAACATTTTTGGTTAACGCAACATTCAGGCTTAATTAGAGCTTAATAACACAAAAACAAGCCTTAAAAAGTTATCTTGCATTTCTTTTAAAGGAGGTTGAGGGCATGCGTCACAAACTTATGTTTAGAAATGTGACACATGACAAAGGGTAAATCTCACAGAGACCTGAAATAATTAATGGATAAGGTTTGTGCAAAAGAAATAGAAGCATATGTGAAGTTGCATTGTATATTCAAACTACACACAATTGCTCAAAATGGAAGAAAAAAACTGCTGTTCTTTTGATATTATACCACTGTTACTGTGTTTCCCCAAAAATAAGACCCTGTCTTGTGTTATTTTGGGGTGCATGGACCAAGATGGGATTCCTCTTGCCATCTTATCTTGGTTCCAGCTCTGCGTTTAAATATGTTTGGGGAGGGCTTATTTTCAGGGGGAAGGTTGATTTTAGCGCATGGGCTCAAAAGCCCATATTATCAGGGGATGTTTTATTTTGGGGAAAACAGGGTATCTGTTCTTCATAGTGAATCTGGCCATGTTGTTATGGAATCAAATGGACTACAAGGTTGGTAAATAAAAGATAAATTAATTAAATAGGAGATGAGAAGGAGAGATAAGAGAGATGGGAAAAAGAAATAGTATAGTTAATATGCCTAACAGCAAACAAACAAACAAACAAGCAAACAAATAAATAAGCAAACAAATAAACAATTAAATAAACAGACAGACAGACAGACAGACAGATAAAGCAAGCATAGCTAGTATACTTTCCATCCAACTAAGATAATATTTTTGCAGATGGCCAGCAGATCTGGAAGCAGATACGGACAGTGAGGAGGTTGGGGAGGGTCATGGGTCAGTCCTGGAGTCTGGGAAAGGCTCTGATGAAGGCTCTGCATTGGAAGCAGAAAGGGGGCCAGGGCCGTATGCCAATTATCAACTGCCTTTGGAGTCAGACATCAGTGATGTAGATGAACACCTGGAGCCTGTTCTCAGTTTGTGCATATACAGAGTTGCCAGATGAAGGGAACAGCTAAACAACAAGGCTCAACTTGGGAGTAAGGCCCACAGGTGGACAGTGAACGGCCCTGAGGGGAAAAAAAAAGAGGAGCAAAAGGGGAGTGGAGTTTGCAGGGGACAATTAGTTCATTATTACATTCTTGCCAAGTATTGCATCTGAAAGATATTGGCCTGGCCACTCTCCAAGCCTGATAAAGGTCGGTAATTGCGAACTATCTTGAAAGACCGTGGGAGAGGAAAGACTTTGCTGGGGAGGAATCCACTCTAAATTAAATAAAAGGGGTTTATCAGGATGAGGACTCAGCTTCATGTTGCTGGAGAAGCCTAGGTCAGAACAAATATAGAAGTAAATACAAATGTATAATTAAGGGCCAGAAATAAAGTATAATAGTGTGAATAGTAAACATTAGAGAAAAAGAAAATAAGTTTCATTGTATATTCAAATTGCACATCATTGCTCTAAAAAAGGTTGATACTACAGAATCTCTGAAGTTAGAAGAAACATTGAAGGTCAAGATGAACTTAAGTGCAGTTTGAGTCCTGGTGACTGGAAAGATGAGAATTGAAGCTGGAATTTGCAAGCTATCTTGTTAACATAGCTGAGGATCCTCTAAGTACCACTAGACTACTTTCATTTCTAATATCTCATGATCATAGGTCAAAATATTGGAAGACTACAAGGAGCAAAGTGTGATTGTGTGGTCTTTCTGTTGAATATTTCTTATTTTCAGGCATTAAATAAGGCCAAAGAAGCCATCAAGCAGTGGACTTTGGACACTTGAGTGGCAACACAACTTAAGCCACAAAACTGCCTTAAGAGGACCCAGAAAAATCTCTCCGGCAGCTTCCCAATTTTCATTTATTAATTCTAAGAACTGATGGACATTTACTAAAGCTTATTTTAGTGCTTGCCCTCTGACATTTTTGAGAAGGTAGATATAATAAAATTCCATTTTCTAGAGGTTATAACCCTGCAAAAGAAGGAGACTGAGACAATTAGCCTTGACCTTTTACACCAAGGATTTTATGCTGATTCTTGGGTAAAACTAGTTCAGCTTTTATTAGCTAATGTTCTAGGTCTCATAAACATATTTTACATTGATTAGTTGATGGATGCCAGCAAGTAACTTTCTTGGTTGCAGATTTTTACTTTTAAACAATCTAAAGACTGGTGTACAACAGAGAAGATATTCTAAATGTCTAAGTTCAATATGTCAGTGACAACTTCAGCTTCAACCACAACAATACATGTGCAAACAATAGATACAAACTTAAAGTCAACTGCTCCAAACTCAATTGCAGAAAATACGACTTCAGCAACAGAGTGATCAATGCCTGGAATGCACTAGCTGACTGTGGTTTCATCCCCAAACCTTCAAAATTTTAACCTGACTGTCTACTGTTGACCTCACCCCATTCCTAAGAGGTCTGTAAGGGGAGTGCATAAGGTAGCATGCCTGCCATTCCTGTCCTAATGTTCCCTTTATTTGTATTCATTTTATGTATTCAAATCATGCTTATACTTATATATATTATCTAATACATACTTGACAAACACATAAATAAAAATAAATAAATAAAAAATAAATTGCAGTGCATTGCCTAGCCCTATGACAAAGTAGCTGATATTTTCTGAATGCTGTTATATTTTCTTGTTTATGACCCTACTTTTGTTCTGGCCATTACAACTTTTATTGCAAAGTATTAAATTGGTGGGTTTTTTTTCCTAAACAGGAAAATAATTTCAGAGATGTTCTCCTGTGTAAAAAAAGCCATTTATGGTTAGGGTGGGTTTCTGCAGAGTATTGCCAGATTTATATAATACGGTTCCAAAATTATCTTTATGAACAATAGTTCAGTTTTAAGTGCAAATTTCTGCTAGATCTGAAAAATCATTTTATTCATTTATTTTTATTTATTAAGAAGCTTTATATGGACACTCAACCTATTCCTGGTGATTCTGGGTGACTTACAAAAGAAAAAGCCCAAATACAAAACCAATCCTTTTTAGACATCATCAATAAACCTAATTAATTGTTTGGGTCTCTTTACCCAAACAATTAATTGGCTGGCCAAAGAACTACAGCTGAAAATGTGTCTTATGTTTTCATGTTTTAATTTAACATTATTAAATTAAATTTCTTTACCTTTTAAAAGCAGGTTTTTACTACCTGTTCTGGCGAATGCTAGGTAGTAATATTAGGTAGTAAACAATGCTTTTAAAAAAAGGAACATGGTGGCTCAGCAGGTTAGACAGCTGAGCTTGTTGATCGGAAGGTCGTCAGTTCAGTGGTTCAAATCCCTAGTGTCACATAATGGGGTGAGCTCCTGATACTTGTCCCAGCTTCTGCCAACCTAGCAGTTTCAAAAGCACGTAAAAATGCAAGTAGAAAAAAAGGGAACCACCTTTGGTGGGAAGGTAACAGCGTTCCATGTGCCTTTGGTGTTTAGTCATGCCGGCCACATGACCATGGAGACGTCTTCAGACAGCGCTGGCTCTTCAGATTTCAAACGGAGATGAGCACCGGCCCCCTAGAGTCGAAAAAGACTAGCACATATGTGCGAGGGAAACCTTTACCTTTAGGCAAGGCTGGGCTAAAATCCCTTAACTAAGCATTCAAGAATGCTTGTCAGGAACATCTGACAAGGAAGATGTAGGAAAACTAAGAAGCCATTACAAACACTGCTGTGTAATAAAAGTAAATCCTATATATATATTGAAAACAAAGTTCATTATGTTATACATCTGTGCAACAGCCTGAAAGAGCCTCTCTTTTGGGTAGGAGATCTGGTTAACAAAAGTGTTCTGAACTGAAATTATTTTATTTTGAGCTTGAAATTTCTGATTTGAATTCAAAACACTGTCACAATATTTGTTGAGGCTGTAACAAAAAAAATAGAAAAATAGCAATATCCTTCTAGCATACACTATGAATTAAGATGTTCAGCCCAACCTCCGAATGTTTTTGTAAATTACAAAAATCCATGCTTCGTTGTTTATTAAATAAAAGGCTAGGAGAAATCACCTATGCTATATTTACAAGGAGTTTTGAAAAACAAACCCAAGCTTCTTACTTTAAGCTGTTTTGTCTTCTCCCTCAGTGTGTGTCGATATAGCTGTAATTGTTCTGCGGCTTCTGGCCCAGGCTGACGAGCTAAAATGTGTTTCAGTTCCACATACAATTTCTCTTTCTCCTAGAAGAAACCATTCAATATAATTCCAAAATATTACACCTACTCTATTTTAGAAAATAAGAGAGCAAATGTGACAGCATCGGAAAAGAAAAATAAGAATCAAAAAGTAAAGAAGTTAGTAAGCAAACTTGTTTTACTTTTTGGACAATTCAAGCTTATCATTGTTATATTAATGAAACCAATAAATGATAGAGGCTTCATCTCTTACTCCTGGGAATGTAGGAATGTACAAAAGTAAATTTATCAGTAATTTCCATTTCTTAGGTTGTAAAAAAAACATTGTAGACTATCTCAAAGGTTTTTTTTTCAAAAGGCAAGAGGACTAGGAGCTTGTCCACATCTTACAAAACGTCTTCTCCATACCTCTGTCAAAGAGAATTATATGTCTTATGACATACATAGGACAGTACCTTGTTCCCTGCATGGCCTATCCTTGTTTATAGTTCAGTAACAGTTATTGACCTATAATGATCAAATTGAGGAAATGGATGTTTGGAGCCATTTGGGTATTGTGTTATTGGAAGCGTCAGGCTTGTTATAAACCAAACTGCAACAAGTTAGAAAAGTTATGACTCTAATTCATCCATCTATTCATTCATTGCGCATAGGGGCGCAATGGTTAGACTTCAATATTGCAGGCTAACTCTGCCAATAGCTAAGACTTTGATCCTGACCAGGTCAAGGTTGACTCAGTATTCCATTCTTCCAGATTGGTAAAATGAGGAACCAGATTGTTGGGAGCAATATGCTAAAGTTGCAAACTGCTCAGAGAGGGCTGTAAAGCACAAAGGACTGGTATATAAGTCTAAGTGCTATTACTAGACAATATATCTGCCTTGCCTCCTCTGAGTGCAGAAAGAACAATTATGTCAATGCTTTTCCCACTCAGCTACCAGAAACTATCTGAAGTTCTCTGCAGTTAGCTCATTAGCTGAGGAAGTTATGTAACCTGTAATTATTCGTATATGCTTTTATCTACAAAGCTAGCTTGCTACCAGATTTGTTTCTAGTACGTATAGTTACAACTTAGTCACGGAAACATACTTACGAGGGAAAAATGTTCAAGCTTTTCATTGAAAAAAATAATTAATTCACTATTAATATTGTTGTCTACACTGAACATTAAAAGGTAGCTAGGAAAGAAGTACTGGGGTTTAAAGCCAATGCCTAATGACTTGTCATTGGAACTAGGGAGAATGGATTGTACAATATACGAAGGAGAAAAAGGAAAATTAAAGAACCACTTGGATAGCTATGTGTATTGAACTCTACAGAGCAAAACCATTCAGTTTCTTTAGAATGCAAAACATTTCAGAAAAATATAATCTTGATTTACTAAAAGGAACAAAAGAGGCAAAAATAAACCCCTGTATCTTCTTTGTGTTACCACTGTTATTCCCCATCTTTCGTTTAGGGCACAGAAAGTAGCAGAAAGCAAAGTGTAATATAAATGCTAGAACACACACTGTCAAGAACCACTTCAAAGCTGTGAGGCATATCATTCCTATTCATAACACTATGCAAATATATTCATTTTTGAAAATTAGCCACAATTAATTTCCTGTAACAAAACAGAAATCCCTCCTGCCAAGTCTTACAAATATACCACAATTGATTGGTGTCAACAACTATGGACACACACATGACATTTTCATGGATTACTAATATTTTTAGTAAAAGGTGTATTTAATAAGTGCAATATGTTGAAATATTAGCACATGATCTACTTCAAAATTTTGATACTTATTTTGTTGTACTTCAATTTTCACCCAAACAAATTGCAATCTCTTCAGTCTGACAAGCTTCAGTTTTACAAGAACAGTGGACAGACTGAATCTGACAGATGGTAGAATAAACATTCAAAATCATCTAAATAAATTTCAGCAGCTAGGACAAACATATAATGTGTCACCCAAACAGCAAACGTATAACAATAAGAATCAGGGAATAATATTGGCAAGGATAATTTAAGTCTTAAAGTAGGTCAACAATATTAAGTGGCATAAAAGTTCAATACTATTTAAAATTGGAAGTTTTAACGGAAGTTTCCATTTAAGATTCGAGTATAAAAATAGGCCTCATTTGGAGCACTTGGCTCATTTTGCAACACAATGTCTCAAGAACAATATTAAGAAAAGATCTAATTATATCTACCAATCTCAGATTCTGAAAGTCTATTTTGATCCAGTAAAAACATAAAATCCCTTCTTACAGACAGATTACAAGTTTGTGTGCGTGTGTCGGTCGGTCGGTCGGTCAGTCGATCGATAGACAGACAGACAGACAGACAGACAGACAAGGGATGGATGGATGAATACACATACATACACACACATATATAGGATTAATTCTAATAAAAATATAGTAATTTTTGTAATTTATTTAGCATCAAAGCAAATACATATATGACATCTAATACCAATTTGATTAATCATGGATATTTGAAATATGTGGTTGGCATAAACAACTTCTAATGCCAGTGTCCCAATCTGAAATGTGCTACACTTACAAACTCTTAAAGTAAAATTGTTAACAAGCGTATGGGTTTTATCATCTATTAAAAATAAATGTTTAAAGAATTGAACAGAAATATCTGCAAGCATTAGTCAGAATTCCTTTTCTCCCAAAATTTGCAATGGATCCAGCAGCTTATCAAAATTGTCAAAACGTTTGTACTAGTGTCCTTATCTGTACACGTTTTTCAATGTGTGACGTCCCAGGTACTGACAAATGTGCTGTGTATTATGTGTTTCATCTCTTTTTGTGCCAGAAAAGTACCAACAGAGTAGGGAATACCTCTAAACCTTTTGTGATAGGGTTAGCAGTAAATCTCTGCACCCCAGAGGAAGGTCATTAGCAAGCAGATATCTTCCATCTATAAGATCTACATCATACTCAAAGAACAGCAAAACTCTAACCTATTGTTTTCTGATATATGACATATATGACACCAGACTGGATATGTAGCCAATCATCTACTGGACTTGGAAATATGCAGCACAACACTTGGGTAGACACCTGTATACTAACTACTAAATTAATATAAATACATGTCATACTAAACATTCTTATGCTTGATTAGAAAAAAAATAACAGCTGTTTTAAAAATATTTTATTCTCACTTCATAAATTTGAGATTTACTTGGAGGTGTAATTTCAAGTAAATCCTCCAACATGAGCAAAATACTTTAAGCTAGTTCCAATTCATAGAATTTGCTTCCAGCAACAGTCAAACCAACAGTCTCTAAAAAGCCATGCTCCAGAGCAGTGGTCACCAACTGGTGGCCCGTGGACCACTGGTGGTCCCTGAGAAAATTTCGGTGGTCCCCCAAAAATATTTGCATTTTTATATAGCACTAAATACTATTTATCTTTTTAAAAAAATCATATTAGTGGTCCGCGAGATTTAAAATTATGAATGTAGTGGTCCCTGAGGTATGAAAGGTTGGTGACCCCTGCTCCAGAGGAAAATCAGGATGTTCCAGAATTCTGTGAAGAGCTTCGTTATCAAATGGGTGAGTTTTACATATCCCTAGGTGAAAGCTGTTGTTGAACTTAGTACTAAGTTACATACAAGTAATCCTCAACTTAAAACCAGTCATTTAACGACTGTTTGAAGTTCGACAGCCTCGGAAAGAGTGCTTTACAATCTCTAAAATACTAACAGCCATCATAAAATGTCATGCTTCTACCCACTCCCTACAGTTATGTAACTGCATCTCAGGGACTTGGCAACCAGCTTCTATTTATGACCAGTTGTAGCATCCCACAGGGGTGAAATCCAACAGGTTCTGACAGGATATGGAGAGCCGGAAGCGGAAATTTTGTGTAGTTCAGAGAACTGGCAAATACTGCCCCCAGAGTGGTATGGGAATGGAAATTTTGCAGTATCTTTCTCCCAGGAATGGTGAGGGAATGGAGATTTTACAGTATGCTTCCCATGG